>PQWD01010151.1:0-27001 GCA_019425675.1 Leucinodes orbonalis | reverse complement strand
CAATTTATCAAATAAATGGACGAACTCTTTTGAATAATAAGATACTTAAAATGTTAATTATCGAAAAGAGCCAATGACGCTTATGGAACAAGATGTTTTTCTATTTTTAAAGCACGATATAATATTTCCTTCATAGTTTAGATAGTAAAAAAATATGTTGCATCATTTTAATACATAGTCAAAGTCAAAGTCAAAAACATTTATTTCAAATTAGGCTTACAAAAAGCGCTTATGAACGTCAAAAAATATACAAAAATATAATAAATAACGATTTAAATACTTAACTAAAAATTTGATTTTAATGCTTTGAAAAAAGCGCTTCAGTTTGGCCTGTTGAGAAAGAAGCACCCAAGAAAACTCAACAGTGTAGCCTTTTTTAAAAACAATTCCTTAATGTACAAATCTATCACAAACACTGAAATAGCTGAGCAGTTTAAGACCACGGATTTTTATCACATAAATATTCGTCAAGTGTAGTACCTTTTTAGAAAGGTGTTGTTTGATTCTAACTTTAAACATATGAAAGGGCAACTCTACAATATTTTGCGGTACCTTATTGAAAAACTTTATACATCTTCCTACAAAAGATTTACCTATTTGTAGTCTCAAGTCCGGAACAGCAAGTTTGTTTTTATTCCTAGTATTAAAATTGTGTGAATCACATTTTTTCTTAAAGGTGTTATAGTATTTACGAACATAAATTAAATTTCCATAAATATATTGCGATGCTACAGTCATTATATTTATTCTTTTTAAAAAGTTCCTTAAGAGAGTCACGTGGTCTAAGGTTGTAGATAAAACGAATAGCTCTTTTTGTAGCACAAATATTGTATTAATGTCGGCAGCCGAGCCCCACAACAGTAGACCATACGACACGACACTATGAAATAACTAAAATAAACCAATCTTGCCGTTTCTATTTCTGTCAAAGCCTTATTTCTAGCAGCATAAGCTACCGAGCTAAGTCACCACCAGGATTCAATGTGAAGGCCCCCATTGCAGCTTTGAATCTAAAGTTATGCCTAGAAAGCAGTGGAGTCCACTAGCTCCACTTGATCATTATTTAGATTATATTGGTCTCGACCTGCCTTACATTGGCATAGTGAATTTTATACATTTAGTTTTTTTAGCATTAAGTAAAAGATTGTTAGCAGTAAACCAATTCATTACTTGGGACAGAGCTACTTTAATATAAAGGTACTTTAATCTAAGTAACATAGAGGTATTTTAGTCAGAAAATAAAATTACACCTCTTTTAAGCCATTAGATGTATTTGTCGTTTAAGGCCACTATTACCCTTTTAATTCAATTTTTTTATCATCAATCATATCATCTTCCAATAACGAACCACGGCAGGGTTAGGCCTTCTCACATAGCACAGGGAGTTTTTACCCCCCACCATTAACATTACTATGAATTCTGAAAATTAATTTTATTTATTTTATTAGTACTTGTAAGCCAACGAGCAGACTCATCTGAATATAAGCAAAAAGTTGGCGTCATTACTTTTCATAATCAGTTCATTGAAAACGTATAGGGCGTATAGGCCTTAGTCGTCCACGCGGGCCGACTTAATGCACAACCTTTGAATCTCTTCGCAGGCGTGCGCGGGTTTCCTCACGATGTTTTCCTTCACAGTAAGAGCGTCAGATAACTTACATATATAATTTCGAAAATTCTAAAACACATTGGTACGACGGGATTAAACCTGCGTCCCGATCGGAAGGCGACAGTTCAGACCATTGAGCCACCGACACTCATCATCACCGTCGTCATTATCTTGTCTAATAATGAAATCTGACGTCATATTCGTCCCTTATTAAACATGGCAAATTGATGACGATTAATCTGATTCTTTACATGTGAATGAAACACTCCCGCATGCAATAGTATCGTTGCCCACGTAATGTGTTCATTTAAATTGTGAATAAATTTTTATGTGTCGGTGCATTACGAATTTGCGACCATCGGCGCATACGCGTAAGTTAGGGTTCGCACGGGATTTTTTTTAATACCTAATAATTATGTGTAGTTGAGAGCTCAATGTCACACATATATCTGATACCGCGGGACACAATTAGTTACGTATAAAGGTTAAAATTTATTGAATGTTCCTCACGTATTACATCAAATATTTTTTCAAGGTCCTACGCTACGACTGCTGTGACCTGGACAAGTAGATGTTTGGAGTTTTTAAACAAGATAATAACGGCGTTGATATCTCCAAAGAAAATTAAAATATGTATCACACAAGAGCTTTGTATACTTAGTTTTAATATTCGCATATAGTTGGCTTTGATCCGTACAACAGTAAACTTATAAAGTTGATATGAATATATCGTTACGCCTACATCATAAGCCTTATAATTAGAATAGAATTTTCATAGGAACGTTCGACTTGATATCGAGAAAATTCGGCCAAGGTACACAAATTGATAAGCCTTTGACAGAATCAAATTTTAATTTTAGAACGCCAGCCCTGCTTCGCTGCTCGGATACAATCATCCACGCCGGTAACTACGAATGGTCGCATTAGTTCGGAAACCGTTCGTTTTTTGTTTGCATGTTCATTTTTAGTTTATTGGTATTCCTGTTTATGGAACACTTTTTTTTCACCATGATTTGAAAATAGATTGCTAACTATTATTTTCACGACTGCTTCTATTAGGTTACTATTACCTACGATGCCAACTTGGTAAGTGAAAAGCTTCTGTCCCATTATTGCAAATGATATAGTGAACTTGTATTCAAGTAAGATGAAGAGCTCCGATGCCTTACATCTAGGGTTTTTGGTAAAAGATTGCACTAGACAAACTATAGCCCAATGGACCGACGACTTGCGTAAAGTCGCTGGTGGAGTATGGATGAGATAAGCGGAGAACCGGGATATCTAGCGCAAAATAGAGGAGACATGTTCAGCAGTAGATTGCTATAGGTTGAAGAGAGAAACTTTAGATATACTATCGCAAAGGTTCAACATCGATGGTAACCGAAAAATTGTATCTCGATGATATGTTACTCCTGCGTACTATTTACTATTAGTTTGGCAGTCCTTAATACCCCCAGCTCCCATAGGGCTCGCGGTACGGCTCAATTTCCTTGGAAATCCTGTGTCAGAAGATCTGATCTGAAGTGTTTTAGCTGGTAGTATTAACATGAAGTTGATAAATCTCGGTCGGTATCTAGTCTATTACTATCACTCGCTCGTTCGCTTCAACCTATCGCAGTCCACTGCTGGACATAAGTAAAAAAAGTTTGTATTCATCTTAAGTACGAGTAAACAATAACTATGTAGATATAAATCTCACTCAAAAAGTCCGCGTCAAAAGTCTGCCCATCGCGTCAGTTGGGCAGAATTTCATTCATAGTCGCGTCGCTGTCTACACATATCATAGTAGTATAGTATGCTTGTGCTTTTGATTTGTACCCCTTTAATAACGCGATAAGGTCCAAATTTTAATGAATATAAGTCAACGTCAGTATGTGCCAAGCGCTGGAATATTTTGGTTGATTCTTCGTGATGGTGCATCTAGTTTTAGTTTATTATCTAAGGAATTCATAAAAAAATCACGTTTATCATTTCAAATGACAGGTGAAAGGATTGCGTAAAATCATGACTTCCTGTAAGCAACTTCAGATACTGTGACGTTGACTGATAACTGGGTTATTGTTTCATCAATGCCATTATATATCAGTGAAGACATAACTAGAAAGGATGTATTAAAATTAGAGACTCACATTTAATATTAGATTAGGTCTTTGGGTTTTTTTTTGGAAAAATTACCGGACAATTGTATTTTATGAGTTTCATAATAATGACATTTAACACAATTGATGTTGGTAATTAATATATTACATGGATTGCACCTATTTATAAATTTTATTACAATAAATGAATATTACAATGTAAAAAAAAAAAATTGGCTTAAAATGGGGGGAACCTTTGTCCAACTGTGGATTATAGTTTAAAGGGAAACATAATACACTTAATTCATTAAAATAATTATGGGTATGAATCGCTATACTTTGCCGAGGGGTTATTTCATTGTATTCAATCTCTTCAATATGCATACAGTTTTAAAATTTCTTTCTAGAATATTCTATCATGTTCTGGTTGCACTCGTTAATACACTTGTACGATCTGCCAGGAGTTACGTCACGTTGTCGTTATCTGTAATGTATCATCCAAGATTTGATTATGATAAACATTGTCATATTTAGAGATTGTTTTTCGATAAATTATGTTCACACTTGGGAGCGTTGGTGGCTCATTGGTGTGGACTGTTGCCTTCCGATCTGGAGCGTGCAGGTTCAAATCCCGCCACGTACTATTACTTAATAAAGTTCTCGCCTAACATCGAAGAGAAGAGGAAGTTACTGAAAATCAGCGCTGACTAGGTGCTGGTCACCTGGGCCAGTGACAGCTGAGGTGCTTCCTTTTGCTATCATCATTAACTATTCATATTGTTATAAACCAACCATTGTATGAATGTAATATTATGCAATAAACCATTTTTTATTATTATGTTTTCGAAATCCTTAACATTCACGGGCCAAATAGTGGTCCGGTCCTTTGGAAGGCATGTGTGGGGCCGAAGCCAACAGCACAGAGGCCTTTTTTCGAATGTTTAATCTTTGTAAGTGTTACACGTGGCGGATGCCATCACAGAATGCACAATATGATACAATCCATGATGACCCCCGCCAGGTATAAAGACTTTTGTAAATATATGGAAACTACGATACTGGACTATGGAATTGGGTTTTGGTGGACTGAATATCTGGGCTATAGGGGAGACTACAGACGCCTGTCATTAAACTAGTCTCACAGTAAAATAGAGACAGACGGTGACTCGCCGCGGCTAGATGGGCCCCCTAATGGTCGCCTGCAGTGGGGCGACAGAGGGGCAACATGAGCGCTCGCGGCTAGGGGTGTAGAGAGGTGCGGCACCGATTTCACCATTGCGACTACGCAAGTCACTCGGAGCGGGTTTCCTCGCTATTACGCCATTAGACACTTCCCCCCGAGTATAGCTCTAGCGACTCACTCCCGACGGCCGATAAGGCAAGCGGGAGGTGGGGATCTGGTCCTCATGGGGTCCACTTCGCCCACCAACGGTGAGACAAAGGCGAAGAACAGAGAATTCCCCGGAGCACGGACCGAGGTGCGCGCCACACACCATCAGCTCGTCACAAGCTGCCCGACGGTGACTGATTGCACCGATGATACTAGCATAAAGCTAATACCACCAGCGGGCGGGGACGTTCATGACCTGATGATAATGATGTTCACACTTAACATACTTTTTTATACGCTGACAGAGATGATGAAATAGTAAATGCGATTAAGGGGCCCCTGGTTTTGTTTCAGGATTCCGAGTTTAGGTATAATAGCCGTTTCAAGGGTAGAAATGTCGATTATATGCGAGTCTAAATATACCGTTATAATTATTAAACATTTACTTACGTCAATAAGTTCTACCAAAAGTTCATTTTTTATTATTTTGTTGCATTCAAACAGGTGTATTAGCGCGAGCCCGTAACATTTGCTTCTTCTTATCGAATCCATAATAGCGACCAATATTGGGCCACTTCAATCGCCCTTTCATTTGTCACCCAGAGGTCCCGGAAACCACGAGATGGACACTTCGGGCAAGACAGTGGGTGTTCCATTGTCTGAGGGGCACCACAGTCGCACAGACTGCTTCTGGAATATCCCCATCTTACCCGATTCTCACGGCACCGGCCAATACCCACCCGCAGTCTATTCATAATACATTTGGTACTCTTGATATATGGCTAATCCGGCACTGATGTACCCATAACTTTTTGCCAACTTTCGAAGCGTGTAGTGTTGTGAAGTCAGGTTAGCCAGGTCGATGATAAATAAAGAAAAGTATATTTAATAGTTGATTTTTAATTAAAAAGTAAACGCTTCAATAATTTTAATAACGCTAGTTATAGAATACAAACGAGTATAGTAATTTTAATTGGTTATTGTGAAGCGTTAACAGTTTTTATCAGTTATCACAAAGCCAACGGGTTCCCAGCACTAATTGATTTTTGTTGAAATGCTAGTTATTTTTTTAGGAAAAAAATATGAATGACTCAATTTAGTGTCGTAGTTTCAGTTAATTAGATTTTATAGTGAATTGTGTTCAAGAAGCACTGGAAATTTTCAATGTCAAGCAAATAAGTTAGACGCTTTAGTTAAGGTAGGTTATACCACCTTTAATATTCTAGACGATTTTTGGATGAAAAATTATAGTACATTAATTAAAAAACTCCAGAGCTAACCAAATGAAATTTTAACAATGTGTAAAAAACTTACACAGAACTCTTTTCGGGACAAATGCCTGTTTAAAGAAAAGCACAAGATGTTATCTCTCACTCTCTCTATGAAAAAAATCTCCTCTTATCTGAAATCTCTTTGAAATAAAGTCAGTTGACAACATAATACATTTATTGTCAACTGACTTCATTACACAACGCTCTTCTCTCTGAAATGCTACCCATGATAATTCACGTATAGGTTATGTTTTGTCAGTTTTTAGACAGAATTTGTTAAACCATTCAGTAAAATATGAAAGTAATTGTTGATAAGAAATCTACTGAACGCAGCTAACAATCCATTAATACTTTCTGTTATTCCGTTCTACCGACCGTCAATTGATTTGTTCATACAGTCAAACTAAGCCGGCACATTATTTATGTGAGACAGTTGCAAAGTTGGATGCATTCTCCGGATGCGGTTGTTGGAAATCCCACTTGATATATCGATACTATGAGGTTCAAGACAGAACTGTCTGCTTTACCTCACGGTGAACAATTGTAATATAGAGCCGGGAGTTCGCACATCGTTATTTTTAACCCACTGTAATGATATGAATTAGTTCTTACGATTCCAGGACCCGTCATCATGCCTATTACCGGAGCGTCGCGTCGGTGGCTCACGGTGTGGACTGTTGCCTTCCGATCTGGAGAGCGCAGGTTCAAATCCCATATACCCATATATCCCATATACCCAGCGAGTCTTTGACCATCTGCACAGACATATTAACATTCAATGGTAAGACAACAATGTTGCATGCATTTATTTTATACACAAATAATTAATACAAATACCATTGTCCATTACTAAAGTATCCTTTAGTTCAATATGATTTATTTATGTGTATTTGTTTCATTTCAAATTAGAAATTTGTGTCCTAATCACTAAGCTACTTGAGACCTAGTATTAGTCACAAGCGAATTGTAATTATTATTTAAATTTCCGACTCCTACACTATCAGTCTAAAATTCATAACAATTTTAAAATTAAACAGCACCAGATATAAGTTCTACTCATAAATTCAAAACATTTACATCATTGTGTACTCTAAGGTGTCAGAAAAATCACACTAAAAATAAAGGAGTAAGTTTTTGAGAGTGCATATTTGTTACTACTTGGATCAAGTGATTTTAAAAATTTGCTACGGTGTTTATTAATTGATTGAGCTTACCAATATATCATCTGGTTTTACCCCATTTCACCTACACTCAGCACCATACACGGAAATAATATATATATGTAAATATTTTACCTGACTCACACAAATTCCTTTGGGCAAACATATGTCATCATTAATGTGTCCATTTGCCCAACAAATTGTCAGATTAAATAAATGTGTTAAGTGTTATTTTTAGCGTTTATTTACTCAGTCCCTTTGTAAAGCAGGTTGTTGAATAGAAGGGACTTGAGGTTGTTTTATTTTATAATTTTACTTTTATTATGTACCCTTATGCCCACATGCTATTTTAAAGAAAGAGTTATGTTAGGGGTTTTACTGTGCTAGGAGATTTCAAATCAGAAATGCCGTAGAATATCTAAAGCGTCAATATTCCGAAGATTATCAAGTTGAAATCGCAGTTAGCAGGGCACAGTGTTCATAGTGCAAGGAACCGATGACCGGAAATAGTGAAGATATAAATTTAATGAAGGTATTTGTAATTTAATAATCTGTCAAGTATAATAGCAAGTTGCTCTCTTCCCATTGGTTATTCGCGTGACATTTGGATATTTAATGTCACTACAAACATCAGTGACCAATCGAAATTATCCTAGACCTTTCACCAAAGTAGCGCCATCTAGTGAGGTTTTACATTGCAAAAACCCTCATTAGATGAATGATTTTGTTGAGATGACGAGTGGCTGATTGATGTTGAATCAATGTTGATCGGTCTTGGAAGTCGTAGTTATGTCTGCGTTCAATATTAAATGTACGACTATAAATAAGTATAAGGCCGCCTTTGCCCACAGTATTTTTTATGTTATTATTTCTTTTTTTTTGCGTGCTTGTGTGCAATAAAGTGTTTACTAAGTCTGCAATGATGATTATTTTTATTCCAAATACGTTACCAAAAAAAAATGATACTAAAAGAGAATACATTAATAAATTTTGCTAAAATCAGGTAATTTAGAATGAAATATTATTTTTTAAGTAACAGGTCTTGTTTAAACTTTAATTATTTTTACTAAAAGTATGTAGAAGTAAATAAAAATGCAAAGTCCATGATTTCCAAGCTTAAAAAAGCAACATATCCAAGCTTAAAAAGCGCCTTTGAGACGCCTCTTCAATCTAATTAGGCCGTAGCCCGTCATTACTATTTACGACTGCAGTCTACATACTAACAATGAGTCCAGTGAGGGGATTTTAATTCATATACACTTAAATCCGTCCTTAGTTATGTCACTTGATTATTTTTAATTGAATGAATCTTAACACTGATAATAAATATTGCTTGTTTAAGTTGTTATCTTCGATATGCAATAGACTAACTATGTAGATGCACAAGCACGAACAAATATCAACCAAAAAATGTCCGAGCCGCTTGACACATTGTAATATTTATGACATAAAATTATTCATTAAAATTTTGACCTTAATGCGTCATCAAAAGGGTACAAAATCAAAAGCACGTGCATACCATGTCACTATGACATTGTTTGTTTGTTTATTGTTTGTTTATTGGCAGTAATAAAATTAGCTACATTAACAGAGTAAGTTTCCAGTGTCCCCTTTTAAGCTTCTAATTGCCTGTATCAGGGTACACTGCTCTTCCGTAGGTCGGTAAAATTATATAGCTTATTATTATATAATTCCAAAGTAAAAAGGAAAACAACAATAATATCACTTAAATTACAACCATGAACAATATACAACAAACTTTTATAATGTGACTTAAAACTATTCAAACATTTATGTGTGTGTGGTGTGTGTGTGTGTGTGTGTTGTGTTGTGGTGTTGTTGTGTGTGTGTGTTGTGTGTGTGTGTGTGTGTGTGTGTGTGTGTGTGTGTGTGTATGTATGTGTGGCTGAGTGTGCGTGCGTACGAGTGTTTGTGTATATGTAGGGTGTAGGTATCTTTGTCTAATTCAGGAGTGCCTCAACTTCATCATAACTTTTTGTTATCAACCATTCTGAGATAATTCTCCTGCATTCATGATATGGCGCTCTACGTATATTTTATCTTTATTAATGATGTTGAATATTCGAATGGACCTTTTATTATATTGCCTATTAGCAAACTCCGTATTTACCCTAGTAGTCTGTAAAGCATTTTTTCTTCGTTTGGTTTTGTCTGTTATACATTCAGAAGGTAACGATTTGTGTACTTTTAAAACAGTTTGAATGACATATAATTTTCTGACCGAATGAATATCATAATTTCGTATAAGGACTTAGTAGGAAATCTTATCTTTTTGAAAAACATTACCTTTAACAAACATCGCTGAGCACGTTCCACACCAATGAAGCGTGTCTTTGCCGCCCCCCAAACAGGTATGCAGTATAACAGAATGGACTGTACTAATGAAATATATATTTCAATCAGTAAATCCCTGTTCGAGATCCAGCAGGTATTCTTGGTACAACCCACCTAAGAGTTTTGAAAATCCATATAAGCTTCCTAATTCTTGAAATAACGTGTTCCAGATGGATACCAAGACAGACGCTGATCCACAATAACTCCTAAATACTTCACATGTTCAACTCTCTTAATAGTGGGGCAATTGCAGGTTCCTTCTCTGGTATTGGAACGACATCCATGAATTTTTATATCACCAAAATTTTTCAATTGGTACCCACTATATATACTAAAACAAATAAAATTAGTTTTTCCGTATTTAGTGTGAGGCGGTTGTTCAGTAGCCACTTGCTTATCAGGGTCAGACCGTCCTCGGCATACTTTTTAACGTCATCCCAGCTATCTGCACTAAACACCACAGCAGTATCATCGGCGTATGAGAATATGGACCCACTCCCTATATTCATAGCACAAAGGTCATTTATGTATATAAGGAACAGTGTGGGTCCAAGCACACTTCCTGGGGCACACCATAAGTTACTTCGATGTCTCCGCTAGTAACGGTATCTAGTTTGACTCGTTGGCGCCTATATGACATGTAGCGAACGACGTGATTATGAATGATATTTCTGCCCAACAGACGTGATAAGGTGAGTTTTGTCGCGGACACGTTCCGAGTTGCATCAAGTTAGTTTAGGTATTGTTTATCTAAGGCTGTTATTTAAGTAGTTGCTCAATGATGTACGAAAGCTCGATAGCGTAGTTGCGTGTTCGTTTGACAGAAGCCCAAGTCAAGCATCCTTGTAGTGTGACAATCATGTTTACATTTTTTAATTCTTTTTGATTGTAATTTGAGCGTCAGAGACGCATAGGTAAGGACTGTTTCCTTTCGTTCTTGAGGGTGCAGGTTCAAAATCCACCTCGTACTAATGTTTTAACGAATTTTCAAAATTATATTTACGTTTTCGACGCTCTCACGGGAAGGTCGATAGGCGCAAAGTCGGCCAATCTGCACTGGGCCCGCGTGGCCGACTAACGCCTATTCACTATTTACGGGTAGTCTCGTGCCCCTCAGTAGGGACTTGTAATGAGCTGATGATGATCATTGTAATATATTCTTTTAATTGGCTATTTACCTTTTATTTGTATCACTAATTAATGTTTTATGTGAACATAATTTTCATTTGAAAGAAAGTAATAAAGTGAAAAATATGTATTTTGATTGATCAAACGGGGTTAGTATTCCGACTGAGCTCAATTAGACGAGGGTACATTGTCAAATATACGTATTAAGACAGTTTTACTACCAATATCACTTAGAAATTATATTAAAATACCACAAGACTGTTTCCCAAAGTTATATTAAATAGAGTATGATAGTTAATGTGATATTAAATTCTCCCGTTAGACAGTCTTGCTTATCAAATACAATATTAAATATTCATAAAACCCTTTATCTCTTGCCTCAGGCAAAAGAAGAATTTATATAAACGATAAGTATAAAATGTACTATTGTTATAATTCTATTTAAGTAAAATAAAGCCTCAGAGATCGTAAAATAAATAATTCGTTTCTAACCAATGTTCTGTTCAATTCAAAATTATATTTTATTCAAATGCTTGAAATTTATTTATTATTAACTAAAAGGAAAACCTAATAAATATAAAAATTAGATATTATTGTGTCCAATAATATCTATTTTTATAGTCATTTAGATTTCTTACATACTTATGTTTTTTTTTCATGTTACATGCAAGGTATACCAAGTTACAACAAGGGTTCGTTTTGCATGTAACATGTATGGTAACTTTATATGTAAAGATGGTAAGCGAATTATTCTTACAACGTTTACAATCGACGAATAAAGGTTGTCTGGAAGATGTTACTGCTTTATGGCTATGGGATCGCCATCATTTGCCTAGGTTTTGGTTGTTTCTATGTTTAGTATTTTTACTTTCTGTGTAATAAAATTAGATATGGGTACCCAATAAGTCTACAAACATAAAGAACTAAACTGTAATGAGCCGGTCCATTCTTCAACAGAACTTTGATTATACAGTACCGACAAGGAGCTCATTAGTCACCTATGTAAGAGAAGTGTGGTCAATTTAAAGCCGATGTAAAAACTATTCTCTAACACCCCGATCCCTATTCAACCTATCGCAGTCCACTGCTGGACATAGGTCTCCCCCATTTTGCGCCAGATATCCCGGTCCTCCGCTTTTCTCATCCAGCCTCCACCAGCGAACTTTCGCAAGTCGTCGGTCCATCGGCCGGAGGGCGCTACGCTTAGGAACGCTACGCTTGCCGAGATGCGGTCTCCACTCCAGAACTCGTCTGCTCCAACTGCCATCGGTTCTGCGACATACGTAACCAGCCCACTACCACTTCAACATGCTCTGACTCAGTGGATATTTAATAATTGTCAGACTTGAATTTCGTAAGAATTTGTGTTAGTCTGAAACTAAACAAAGTCTTTTAACTGGGAACTTATTTACTGAAGTACAAATATCGCATTTTCTTGATTTGTAACGTCTAGATATTAAAAATCACTATATTACGTTCTACTGTTTCACTTTACCTATCACTTACCAATGTCAGGCATTTGATCGTTTCCTTCCTATTCATCATCATCAGCTTATTAAACATCCCCACCGAGGGGCACGAGCCTACCCGTATAGGGTGATTAGGTCTTAGTCGTCCACGCGGGCCAAGTGCGGATTACATGCATATGGAGTGCGGTTCCTTCCTATTATATACATCTAAACTATCTTAATCTAGATCTTAATCAAAATAGTAGTGCTTGAATAACAGGAAATCCACCAGGTAAACTGATAGAGAATGCCTAATGCGTTAAGTTAAGTTCGCCATGTTAATGTTTAGTGAAAAACGGATAAGTCCCATTTAAACTCATACTCACTGGACGACCGGGATATCTAGTGCAGAATGGGGGATGCTTATGTCCAGCAGTGGACTGCCACAGGTTGACAGACATTTTTACTTGGCAGTTTTTAAAATGACAAAATCATTTACTGTATTGCTCTAAAATCGTACTGAAAATACCTTTATTTATATACACTTACAAATATTTATTCCGCTATGTACCCAGTAAAGGAATTTATTAATAACTACAATGGGATGGGCTTTGGGATGTTCTAACTTACGTCCACTACAAATATTATTATGTATGCCCCAACAATGTCGTTTACCAATTTATTTAGGGGCAAAATAGTATAAATTTGTAATGTGTAACTTCACAATTCATAAGACATTAAAATTATTCTATCTGTTGCGTAAATAAAATACTAAGACGATTACAGAGATGTAAAGGGTCCAAATGCTTTACATCGCTGTAAGACTTGTGCAAGACTTTTGAAGCCTCGTCCAACCTTACCTGCACGTGGTGAATTATATAAAATTATTATGGAGGTATATTATTATCATAAGAAGTCTTACCATTCATTTTTTTAAGAAATATCAATTAAGAGTGTACACACTTTAAAAAGGACCGGTTATGCATTTCTGACACTACAGGTCATGCAAAGGTTTATAAGCGGCAGTGTACTATCAGATAGACGAATGCTCTTTCGCCTCTCGTTAAATTGAAGAATAATTAAAATAAAAAGATTTTATCAACCTTCTTTTATATTCCACATAGAATGACTATGAGGAGATTGGGCCGTAACAACGAACCTACGTGATCTGAAAATTTGTGTGCTTATAAGATTTAAAAAAAATATTAAGAACTGTCTCTTGTAATCACGTGGGTAGTAAATTGAGTACAACGATTTGTCAGCACGCAATGATTTTGCTCATGCAACGTTTTTACTGATTGTTGTAAACGAAATTGCCTTAAGGAGTGGTTCTGTGATGAGTGATGACTGCCCGGATATCTTAACAGAAGGTTGTTTGTACCTTATTGATTTCTATAATAACTAGGTGGTGGACTACATACTGAGTGCGGCTTGTAAGGCTCTAAGTAATACTTACTGAGTCCTCTATGTATTACCGAAGTGCCAAATCGGAGGGAAAAATGAAATTATGCTCTTTTGTGTTTCGGGTCTAGGCTTTTGGGTTTAGTGCCCTAGCACTACATACCTATTTGCAAGTGAAATTAATGGGTATAAGAAACCTGTATCGTCTGTATGAATTCGAAAACGCATTGGTAGGTATCTATGCTTAAGCCGTTAAAGTGACCTTACTAATCAACATGGGATACCATTTTAACGATTACGTTGAAACATCTACAGTAATTACATAATTATGTAAAATACATAACTCGCTCCGCTCCTAAGATAATTTCGGAATCTCGACCAGGTAAAGGTGATATTATTACGGAAGAATAAATCCATATTTAACAAAAAGTGGATCTTTGATTAGATTCATCATTACAACCTAAAACGTCCACTGCTGAACGAAGGCCTCCCCTAATGATTTCCACGCGGTCCGATCCCTTGCAGTTGACATCCATCTGCTACCCGCCACCTAAACCAGGTCATCAGTCCATCTGGTTGGGGGTCGGGCAAAATTAGCAAAAAATCAGTCCTAAACTCATGGTAAATGCTACTCCATAGACAAATTTCTCTTAGAAATAAATAAATAACTGGGTAAATCTATTTCATTAATCAACTTAGTATTTTATTAATTAACTTATGTATAAAATTATAGTAAGATCACTTTCATTTAGATACGTAAGTAATATCTTTAATGTGTGATAACATTCAACTTATAGATCTTAGTTCAATGGTTAAATAGCATTTTTTAAGGTTGAAAAAGTTTTTGAATAAAACTAAACATTTTTAAAATATATTTCGCTTTAAACTAAGTCGTGTTTATTTTGATTAATTACATATAGATACCATTCAATTCCAGATTCAATTTAAGTAATTAGGGACCAGCTAATGAGTATCAAAGTTTATTAAAGTTGGAATAATACAATTTTGAGTTTTTTTTAATATACGAGTATAAACGTGTTCTATGAAATCCTACATTAAAACAGCGTCGTTGAGCTGCGTTTGTAGATAATATTTTGATCGACGTATCATCGTGCATATCTCGCTGCCGGTATATCTAAATGTACAGATATTGTATGTTTGATAAAATTCAAGATTCAACCCCATCTCGGGTTACTTTAGAACCGGATCGCACCATACACGCGTGCCAATAACATAGTGGTCATAATGTACTGTAAGTGTTTTTTTTATTTATTTCGTTTAAATAATGTAAACTTCAGAGATCTTCATAATTTTTGGAATAATGTTTTCGTTAACTTTTATCCTTTTTATTAGCCCTGGAGAATTATTTAACCCTTTAACCGTCGTGGTTGCAAATATTCAACAGACTCAATAGATATTCTGTTGTGTGTAATGATGTAAAAAGTATAGATTCGTGATATGCTCACAAAACAATCGAAAAAGTGTTCCGAATGCAGCGACGGCACACATACACATTTATTTGGAATGAGCGTACATTTGCCTTCCACTGTAATCTCTTTGGCGGTTCGTTTTTGAAGCACAGGTGGCGTATCTACCTTTATTTATTCAGAATATCATTGGTTGTGTGTGGAATCCCGGTTTGGTAAACTGAGGAAACCGTTTGTTGCTTGGTTACTTCAATCTCACTTATTGCTACCGCAGGCAGAACAAGTATTGAATACTGTGTGACTTAAAAACATTGCGTCACACGTCAGCAAATGCTCTGTGATCCTTTTCGGTGTCGATGGTGCATTATAGGTGGCATTCGTTATTTACCACCAGTCTGAACTTTACTAATTCAATTGCCATTATGGCACTTACAAACCAGCTGTAAATTTTATAAGTATGTGTATATTTCTATCACATTTTCATGTATCAATGACATAAAAATGTGATAGAAATATACAGGTAGGTTTATTGTGTACGGTTGCTTTCGTCTGCCGCTTTAATTGTCTAATATTTAAGTTATCTTTTATGTTATTTCTGTCTGCTGGAAGAATTTTCTTTATACAAACTTTTATTAATGATACGATTACCTGTACTTATTGTTCCTTTTTAAGTTCTTAACTTATGTACGAACTATAATACCTATAAATACATTTCGTATTCCGGTACAAATTTGACATCAATGGTTTCAAATAATAATTGTATAGAAGAATGAATTTTCTAATCGTGTTATCAATTAAAATCTTTCACAAAACAAACACCATCAACAATGTAATATCTCCAGTTCTCCACGTCATAAGTAAGAAGTTTAACCCGCAGATATTGTCTTTATTTCTGCTAAGCTTTCAAGCGACGTCGTGAATGGGAATCATTATCATCTAAACCAATATCGTCGGTTTTATTTTTATTATGAATCTTACAAAAATGAAATTAGATGTTGGGTTTCTCTAAAATTTATTTTGAAATACTCATGCCCTATGTTAAATTGAGTACCTAAATTACTTCCATTATGTGTGCCTTTTTATTTTATAAGATAATTTTTCGTGCAAACATTTCAAGTATATTCCTTTTTTAGAAAATGTAAAGATAAATAGGAACCAATATTTTATGAAAAGTGTCATCTATCGATTGCCGAGAGAAAAATGTACCATAAAGATTGACGTTGATAATATGTAAAATAATATTCACTTGTATTGATAATTTTTAAAGAGAACTATATTTTCTAGAAATTTCAAAAATACACATGTATATTAAGATAAACTTCAGGCAAAATATCTAAAGAAATACCTACGTAACTTATCTTATTGCTTTATCGATCCATCAATATCAGACTGACATTTCAAGATCACCATGAATACTGCAATCGCCGTCTTTATCAAATTTGCTGAAGAGGATGTCAACATAATTTAACAGCACATTAATGCTACACATATAATATTATAATGCAAGTACAATAGTGATTGTGTCCTGGTAAGCGTACCGAATGACTCCCCGACTCCGAATGACTTTTGCACGATGACATGAGAAAGATCGCTGGCTGGAAACGTGAAGGTTAGATAAGGAAATCGAAGGACTAAATTTAGTGAAGAATAGGAGAGACCAATTTCTAGCAGTGAACTGCGATAAAGGAAAGTGTAGGTACTATTTATACAGCCTTTACAGTAATTACTTACAGTGCAAACACTATCTCAATGGATGCTATTATTACCCGACTACTACTAGCGGCGCACCACTACATCGCGCGTGTGCTTGTAATAAGTAAGGATCCCAATTTAATATTAAATACATTATAGCTCATGTAAAGTAAGGACAGTCATGTGATTCGGTCTGCCATGTCCTTACCAAACTGGGGACTTTTACCTAGCGTGCGGTTTCCCCGCGGTGTTCAAAACTACGGGCTTCGGATCTAATACCTAACGCTTAGCAGCCTAATACCTAACGCTTAGCGCTTATGGAGCGGGTCCAGGCAGCATACGTTAACCTATATTATTCTTTATTCATTTTTTTCAGTGCACTGATTGTGCTAGCCTTCTCGGCTCTCGTGGCCCCCGGCTCCAGCCTGTCAATTGGCTACAGACAGGACACGGAGACGATATGCGCGGGGCAAGAGAACTTTCTTCGCATCGCCAGCATCCATAGCTGCTTCCTGTACTACCAGTGTTACTCCGGGCGTGCGTACCTCATGGAGTGCCCTCCACACACCTGGTTCAACGAGGAGGAACAGGTAATTTCAAATAATTTACACTTACTGTGTTTAATTGTACTGCTCTAATGTAATGCAGTGTTATAGAAATTTATTGAGAGGGGAAACTCTTGGAAACGAGGTAAAAGAACCGTACTTGTTGATCGTTCTAGTTCCAAAAATTGATTGAGTAGGTAATTAGTTACCCAGCCATTGATACCAGCTTAGTAACAGCATTTCATTATTTGTGAAACTCAATTCAAAAAATTAGTAGTTACTTTACTGTAAGGCAATTGAAAAATAAATTTAACAATAGATTGCAAGAGCAGGCTTATCACGATTTATGTCGCCTTAAACAAATACTTCTTCGTAGATAAAGAAATTCTAGACTAAAACTTGCCATCATAAGTTATTTTTATATGATAAATCATTCAAATCCATGTTATCCGTAGGTAGCTATGTACATAATATTAATAATGAAATTAAAATTCGTAATTTAAGATGATCAATTCGTAGTTTTCATGATGCTTACTTACACCATACTATTGTTACAACTATCCACTTATCGACGTCACCACTTATTCCAGATATGCGACTGGGATGAATTACCAGAGAGATGTCTGAAACCGGCACCCGAACCCGTGCCGGAACCGGAACCAGAAGTACCAGAACCGGAACCAGAAGTACCAGAACCGGAAACAGAAGTACCAGAACCGGAACCAGAAGTACCAGAACCAGAATTACCAGTACCGGAACCAGTAGTACCAGAACCCGCTCCGGCACCAGAAGTACCAGATCCCGCTCCGGCACCAGAAGTACCGGAACCCTCACCAGAAGTACCGGAACCTTCACCAGAAGTACCGGCTCCTTCACCAGAAGTACCGGAACCTTCACCAGAAGTACCGGCACCTTCACCAGAAGTACCAGCACCTGAAGTCCCGGAAGTCGAGGTTCCGGAACCTGAGCCAGAGTCTGAAAACCAAGAATCGCAAGAATCCCAAGAAAATAATGGTGAAGGCTCTGGTGATGAACCAGCTGAATCAGAAGAGCCAGTTGTGATTAGAAAGTCTATCAAGAGACTATTGCGACAAGAAGAGTTGGAAGAAGATCAAATTGAAGAGGTTCTGGAAGATGAATTAGAAAAATTACTCCAGTTAACGCAAAAGGAGATTGAAGAGAGTGCCGAAAGAAATAAGGTACAAAACCAACAAGACAGACAACATAATGAAAAACAAAGCAGCGAAGAAGATAATGCAGAAAACTCGGGTGACGGGCAGCAGTGACAGCGAATCTGAAGAAAACATTAAAGACGATGAAGTGAAAAGGTTTGCAACATTCTTCAAGAGATTCTTCAGATTCTTGGCTTAAGACGGTCGAGCATTCATTGGCTTTCCAGTAGGAATGCCACCTTGACATGCATAGGTGTAGATGTTAAAGAGTTGTTATAGTTTAAGTATTTATATTAGTTTAAGGATCACTTTGTGCAATTTTGTAAATATGTGGTAAAGAAACTATTGCCATGCATTTGCTTTTTACTGAATCCCCTTTTAAATTAAGACATTATGATATGCAGCTGAATGTGATTGATTATTAAGACTTGGCTTGGCATGTTTGTATTTATTTATTAATTATTTTTGGAAGATTTACAGTTTCAAAAGACACTAGTAAACTATAACAATATGATAAGAGTATAATTACAAATCTCCACATATGAGTAATCAGTTTACATAACTCATGTTGAGGTAACCAATACTTTAATTTACTTAAGTCTGGATGTTTACTACTAAAATAAGACCAAATTATACGAAGGGAATCCTCAAAACAAGAAGTACTGCAAACTTGGTGTGACCAGCGTGGATATAAAATAATACAGTACAAGGTATTCACAGTAAGTTACTATTTTGCAATATTTCAAGTGTCGTGGGCAGGTGTGATACCTGATAAGAACAATCAGATCTCATTCACTACGTTACATGAATCATAGTATCAGCCACATGTTGCCACTGCTGAACATAGGCCTCCTCCAATCAGTAGAATGCACTAAGATTATGTGAACGGTATGCAAAGTGAGTGAAACTTATCGCAAAAACAATCAGATTATATTTTTGACAATTTGAGTACTGATGATGACAACGAAAAAGTGAGATTCATTTAATAAGTTGCTTATTTTCCGGGTTGTCTGGACGCACAGAGTATGCACTGCTTAATTGCATGTATGGAGTGGACGCCACTACATCCACTCTTACTTACTAGTCGGAAGTTTTTGCATCCCGCGGCCTTCCGAACCTTTCCTCGTGTAATATGTCCACCTAATAAGCGGCTACCTCACCTTTTGCTTGTTACGTGGTCTCTATTCGAGAACTTTTCAATACAGATTTGATGGAATTAAAAAAACTTTACCAATTTAGCGATTTATTACATTATTATACAAAATAAATCTCAAATACAATAATAATCATAGGTATAAGTAACACAACCAAAGCAAACATTATACATTGAATTTGAGAGTAGTTTCCGCCGCTTGCACGGACTACGCCCGCATTGGGCGAGTAACACAAGCCTGTTATGTTAATATGACTCGAATGTCTCCTATGTGGATATGCAAGCTAGTTGGTAGATGAGGACGTCCTGCAGAAGCAGTTTGGACAATAAACATTTACAGTAAGATTTCTAGAAAAATTCGTACAGAGATCCAAGATGAAAGGATGGAACTCTTCATTCAGATTTTTTTATGTCCTTATTGCCATGGATATCCTTAGAAAACATATCTCTTGAATATTTGAAGACATGATATCCTAAGTATTAGTACCAAAGAACAAGATCGTGTTATCGCAAAGTTGCAGACATAGAATATTTTTACATTACAAATTAAATAGTCTTGGACTAAAAAATGACATTTTCTATGTATTCACGTAAATGAAAAATATACATCTTTTTTACATCATGGAAGTGAATTCAAACACTCATAATTTTTAAGCTTATCAATATTATTTATGTTGCAAGATTAAACTCAAAAATACTAAACTCCAGATAAATACAACCCATCAAAATTAACCTTCCATCACATTCTAGCCAGTAAAATTGATCAACCTTATCAGGCGAAACATTAAATCGATATGGGCTACAATACATAATGCTTCGCGAATCTTAAATTCAGAACGGAATCTGAAATAGATTCATATGTTTTAGATCACCAAAAAACTGATGATGGGTTCAAGAATATCCCCAGGCTCAGTCCTCACCAAATACCTAGACTAGCAAGACACCACAACATTATAGAACTGCGAAAAAGGCTGCGAAACAGCGTTCGTTTTCGCACTTCGTGACTTCCATAGGTTTTACGCTAGTTATAAAAAATAAACATCTAAAATCATTAATAACATAGCAACAATACAGGTAGATAGTCAGCCCATTTTTAGTTTAATGTAATCGGATTAGTTAAGAATTAATGAGTAAATTACAAATTCCATTACAAAAACTTGATGGCATATTAAATTTGGCGACCGTTCTACATTCCTAGTTACTCACAGACGAGCGTACATTTATAATTTAATTTTCAGTACTTGAGCACCGTTTTTCAAAACCATAAGTATACATCAACCGCCATTTTGTATAAGCGGAGTGAGATAAGGAATTTCAGTACATTTACATTAACAAGTGGTAACACTGACGTGAACGCTCGTCTGCGACTTTTTATTTCAGTCAATGACGTATAGCAACACAACACAATATTAGGTCAAGATATGTGGTCAATAATAATTGAAACAAAGCCAACAATGAAATAAAAATTTAATATGTGGTCCACCTAACGCACAGCATAAAATACGTTTATATATAAGTAGCATCGAGTAGATAAGATATGTGATGTTGTTTAAATAGTAGTTCTGTGACAGTCACAATTATATACAAATACGTTAAAACGGCGACACAAAAACACCGATAGTTAAAAGAGCAAAGCAACGTGAAATATGTTATACAAGTTATCACAATATACATTTGTATAGGATCCTAACCGTCACAGAGCAAAACCTACCCTATAGCGTATATAATAGAACAGTGTTTGTATATCTAGCGAAGTCAATATCTAACCACACTTTGACCGAATACAAATTGCTCTACAAATGATACACGTCTTTATCAATCGAGTTAACCAGGCAATAAGAGATATCTGGTATAACCCGTCATAACACATTAATGTCATTAAATCGAAAAATATCACCACGATTAACATTGCCACAGTCATATCCATGCCGGCTGGCGCCAGGGTAATAAAACTACCAATTATAAAATTAAAAATTATATTAATTACAATTTCATACTACAAGTTGTTAAAATATGTGTTTAATGAATACAGGAACGACGTTACAAAATAATAAATAGATTAAAACAACTATGTACAAAAGCGTGCGCGGCCGTAACATGGATGCGACGCCATAAACAATTCCGAGGTACAAATCCTTATCGACGACACTAGCGCTACGCGGTTATATTAAAAATATCACGAGAACGAATACATTGTTACATTCCGTTAGTACAAAACGACCGTATGAATTACTAAAGAATTTAAAGCGTGCCCTTAACATTAAGTTGTATCAAATCCTTTCATTATTCGGTAAAAAAGTACGAAATAGATGCGATTGTATAAAGACTATAAGTTAGTTTTGGGAGACGATCACGCCGCGGCTGTGCCTACGGGTCAAAACAGACCGACGTCTTTTTTCATATTTGTCTGCTTCCATGCGGGAAGCGCCGCAAACTCTTCTTTGGTCATGCCGAAAGCCTCCTGTAATTAAACACACTGACGTTAGTCATTAATTAATTTCAGCAACTTTCCTTTATATTGTAAAAGTTAAACACAATAAACTTGTGTTTATAAAGTTTAATAATAACAATTAATAGAGAAATAATGTAGAAGTTCAATTATTACTAGTAACCCATTCGCTTTACAGATAATATTAAATGTGTATTCATAATTATATTTACAATGAACCAAAACACCAATAGATAACCATATATACCTGCCGGAATTCCGTATTCTTGGGAGCTTAAAGTTCCTTAATGTGGATAACTTGATAACTCAGCGAGTAAATAGACGAATCAGATAGTTGTAGAAATGTCGCTAGAGCCAGTAGCATTATGAAGCAAGGATTTCACGCCCACGTCGTAACACTCCAGCCGTGTACTATGAATTAAGTACGTACCGAGAAGTCAACGTCGTTTGGATACCATTCGCGGTAATCAGAGATCACGTGGTCGGGTAGCTGGCGATATGGCGGATGCTTTATTTTTTCTAGGATTTAAGTTACGAAATCGCTCTTACCCTGTCTCATTGGTCTTACCATGTAATAAACTAGTCAAGTAACCATGCAATCAGCGCCAGTGTACAGCCCGTCATTAACAGCGTTCACTTCGAAGTTCAGTTCAGTTCGAAGCCACGCTGGTTCGGAGCCACGATAGTTTGGACGCGTAACGCCCTAAATAAATTTATCTCTGACCCTCAATCAATCTCGCCCCTTACGCATGTCAATATTAGTCACCATACATCATACTAATAGTTAGAAAGCCGGCCGAATAAGTCCTATGGATCAGATACATGAACAACGTGAGTCGACTACAATAAAAGGACGTACCATTGATTGTGGTCGATTAACTTTCGTGAATGAATTGAGCTTGTCGACCTTTGCAAACTCAATTCTGCTCATCGAATACTTTATTTTCCCATTAATTTTTTTCATGTATCTTAAGATTTATAATAACAATGTCTGGAATCACAACCGGAATAGCATGTGAACAAAATCAGGCATTTTCAGGGTTTTTTTCGAAGTGACTGCTGCTGTTGGCCGCAGATGGTCTTTACAGCTTCACCGGGCAAGTGGCGCATTTTCAGGGGTGTGGACCTTAAGTTCTGTGGTTTCTCAGACGATATTAAAAAAAATGTTCATGGATATGATCAATAGGACTTTTATACGGCCGGTCTCGGACTATAAAGTATGTCGTGATGAAGCAGTGTGTAGAAAGTAGAAGCCATTCGCACGCATTCTTCTCTCGTTTATTGCACCTTGAAATTACCCAGTCATATACCAGGCCATCAGCGCCTGTGTAGAGGTGTTCTGCTAGTCATTAGCAGAGCTAAAATAAACCCACGTACCAGGAAGTCAGCGTCGGTGAGATGTCGTTCAAGGTGATGTGGATCCACGTGGTCGGGGAGCGGACGTCGTTGCAAAGCGGCCAACGGCAGTACCGCATCGCAGCTGACGAGCCGGGACAGCTCGCAAGCGCCAGACAACGCCTCGCCCGCTTTGTACCCGTGCTGTAAGGTGGCCCCAGTGTGCTAATTTACAGTGTGAACCCGCCCAGTGTGCTGGATTTTTAAACTCTTACACGCTAATTTAAAGTTAATAAGTATACCTATATTACTAGGATCGTACGCGTCTGGTGACGGCAGATGAAAAATATTACTAGGACTCCAAACATGTTTATAGAGACGATTACAATACAACTGTCAGGCAATCTTTGCCTATTACAGGCGCTGTGAGTGACAAAAGATTTGGCAGAGAATAGCACAGCTCTCTCAAATCATAAACTTTATCATGTGCTGCTGTGCAAAATATATTTTTTTACCTTGAATAATAATACTGTAAAATCTCAATCAAATAGATTTATGAGAACACGAGGAGACATTTTTAAACGGATGTTTTCTAAAAATGCACTTTAAAATTAAAACCCTTCGGCCATTACAATACTGCTTCATTGATGTACTTTAGGTACAATTTGATTTATAAGATACCTAGTTATTTTTTGAAAATAGGACAGCGCACTTTTTGCATTTATCTTTGTGTTTTTTGTTATTTAAATTATTTTGTGAAACCATCACCACAAGTGTATAGTACAATATATTCATACATTTCCTACTGTTCATAATAGATACAAATTTGCAAATACTTGATAAAAATATAACTTCAATTAAATTACGGGTATTATTTTAACTATCCAGTGTTTTCACAGCATGTCTCTTAAAGAAGAAAATGCAGGCCACAAATAACTTTTATTAGTATATACCTTATAAAGGTTCATCATCACCAGTCTATAATGACACTTTCCCTTACATCATAGCTAAGGGAAAGACATAAAAGTTACAACTGTTAGTTTATTTGAATTTCGACTAACATTGCACATTGAAAACATGGCCTTATACATTTTTTGTATAAGTGCTTTCGAGTTATTTTCTGAAATTCTAAGTAACTAACCCATTGAATTACTGGGATTCTTTGTATTATTTATGTTACTATACCATTTTTTTATTTTTCAATGTACTACATCATGGAATAAGGTTCAAAATATGATGTCAATATACATAAGCACCTTTTGAAAGGCTATCGAAATATAATATAGGGTTCAGCCAATATAAACGTGTACTCACAGCAATATTAGCGTCGCAGCATCATCGTGGTCTCGCACGTGTCGAATAGCGCTGTGAACGCGTTAGGCTCTAGACCGGCTGCCACGACGCGTACATCGGGTGGGGACGACGAGACACGCGCCAGTACGCCTCGCACGTACGAAGTGCGCCGCACGGAGACCTTGCCATCGGCCGCGAATGCGCCACACCTTAACGAATAACATTGAAATTCAACAAAATGTTTTAAAAGTTACTTCAACTAAGCAATCATGATCATCATCAGTTCATTAACGTCCCCACCGAGGAGCACGAGCCTACCGTATAGGGTGATTAGGCTTAGCCGTCCACGCGGGCCCAGTGCGCGTTGCACAACTTCACGCACAATTTAAATCTCTTCGCAGGTGTGCGCAGGTTTCCTCACGATGTTTTCCTTCACCGTTAGAGCGTCGGATAACGTACATATATTTTCGAAAATTCGAAAACACATTGGTACGTGTCGGGATTCGAACCTCAGCCCTCCTGGTAGAAGGCGACAATTCACACCACTTTGAGCCACCGACGCTCTTAACAACTAAGCAATAACGCACCCTTATCTCCCAATCTCGAAAGCGCTTATACATGTACGAATAACAATAAAAAAAAACATTAAAAACGTTTCAAACGTTTCTACGACTCTGCAACCGCACATTCTTAACCCCCTATCGCCCATTCTGTAAGAATTGTAATGTTACCGGAACTCGGCAGTGGATGGAGATCGTTTGAAGAGTGTTTGTCTGTTGTTAAGTACTCATAGTAAAAGCTTTACGCTTAACTTGAGGTTATATGGCTCTGTGTAATTATAATTTTTAGATTTTTACTAATGTATTTGTGTACATGGAAATATCTGCGTGTATTGGTAAGTGTTTTATATACTTAATGCCAATGCACGCTTAAATACCTTTATATACATAATTATCATGGATAGAAACACCTGGGTGTTATATTTATAATATTAAATATTATATAAGTATTGGGCCTGCGTTAATGTATAAAAAAAACACATACCGGCGTTTCTCTCGGCGGGTTCGAGCTCGCCGTCTTCACCACGCGGCCACCAGCCCTGCCACAGCCACACCACGTTGCCATCGTCCAATAGGAAAAGGGCTGCAAAACAATTGTTATATGTCAGATTTTTAATGAACGAAATGTGTTGCCAAGTTTTAGTGAACACTTATGCAATGAATCTATTAAACATTTAATGAGAATTCAATACTGCACATTTATTGACAAACATATATTTTTATTAGTAATGAAAATTATTTGAGAATATTATGGCAATACTAATAAGTGTGATGGTATATATATTCTTTATTGTAACAATAATTTTACCGATTCATTTTATTTTATTCAGAGAAACTATTAAACGTTTATAACTCTCAAATTCGGCAAATCACCACAACAAAGTATAAATCATATTTACCTGGTTGCGACGCCGAGTACAACTCCTTTTGTTCAAAAGGGAAGGGTGTCACCAAATGGTCATGGCGCAGAGGGGACAACACCTCGTTTGCCTCGACTGCCCGCCCAAATCCGAGAAGTGGAACAACCTTGGTACCTTCACCACCGGCCTGCTGCTGCAACACTCATCACAGACTTGTAGTACTGCTTGTTGGCCACTCGAGAGCCTCCAGTACCTCTTTTGGCTCCTCACCCTCTTTTACTCTGTAATCTTCAAATCGGCCGCGTTATCACCAAACAGTACGCCGATTTCCTCGCAATTAGTTTGTTTGCCAACTCTATGGCTATGTTCTTTGTGTGCTTCAGACTTCTAGCTCCGTGCCAGATGTAAAGGCACCCCTTCTCAGTATCGACCAGCAGTAAGGAGCCTCGACTACGCAGTTGGCGTACTGAACACGGCACTTGGAGTAGGTACGCCTCGTTGGATAGGTTGCCTCTGGTGACGTACAGTCTGTATCTACTTTTGTCCGTGTCCTTTTTGCCTTGATGTATGACTAAGTTCCCTTGGAAAAGATTGAGGAACGCTGGCGGTTCGTTGCCCTGTGCCACTCGTACTTGAGGGCCCTTCTCTCTATCTAGTTCCACGGTTAGGAGGGCAGCGGCACCCTTTTCGTTAGAAGATGCGTCGCGACCTTGCCAACAGAAGTATGCGCACCGT
>PQWD01010150.1:0-58694 GCA_019425675.1 Leucinodes orbonalis | reverse complement strand
TCCCTATAAAACCAAACTCATGTCTGCTTTACAATAAATTGTATTAACTTATTTAAATGATAATGAATCAATATAGCGATAAAGAATCACTTTATTTTTCTATGTCTACTATTTGCCATTGTCCTGAAATAATTTAATAGACTACTAAGAACAACCTCATGTTTATGCAGTTGCTATAAATAAAACAGTGAATAAATTAATTTTATTTATTTGGTGTTATATAAATGAACTATGTACAGACAATATTTTTATTAAAACATTGCAACATAATGCACATGGTGGGTCAGGCCAAACATCTATGTTCACAAATCGTGCAATTATTGATATTGAGCTCTTTAGGACCTTAGGCTAGGACATTTAATTAATAATTGTTTGCAGAAATTGTTGTCAGACTTGGGTGGATTAAAGTTTGGCCCAATCTACCATTCACTAGCTAAAATGCCATTTGCCTTTTTCCAAATAAAACTGAAAACAACTTTGGATAAAGCATATCTTATATTGATATTTATCACCATTAAGGGATCCTGCATCTAATACATCACTAATAATGTGTAAAATTATGAACAATTTAAATTTCTTACCAGTGGAACAAAAAATTGGACTCTTCAATTAATGGCATTTTAGTTAGTGGACAGCAGCAATGTACTATATACATAACAGCTGTTACATGAAGTCAATATACATACATTGTTATTTTATTTACAGTATTGGGTAGACCTTAAAGCTAAAATTAAACGAAAGAATAGGCTCATCTACAATGCTCGTAGAGGGACAGGTGGTGGTCCTTCTGTTGATGAGCTCACAGAGATCGAGCAAAAGTTCTTATCTATATTAGGAACAGACTATGGAAGTGGTCTACCTGGGTATTCAGGTAGAGCCAATAGTAACACAAGTAAGAATTTGAACTTAAAGTTACATAAATAAAAAAATCATGTGTAAAGTTTGTTGAACAAAAAGTAAATTGTAATTTTCCAGGAACACGAAGACCAACCAAGTACAAATGGATCTAGCCAGCCAATATATTTAGAAGTGGAACTAAGTGACAATGTAATTGTTTTATCCCTGTTTGATTAATGATTATTGTTTTATACCTGTTAATATTCTTGCTTCAAATTGTAAATGTATAATGTCTTTTGCAGAACATCAGTGAAGAAGTAACAATAAATGAAAATATTAGTCAGGGAATTCAAATACCCGACCTAGAATCTGTTGCACCATCATTACCAGAGCTGACTCCACCTGCTAATGAGCCAAATTTGGCTTCATCTGGGACCCCCCATACACTGCCTGTACAAGTACAACGCACTAGACAGAGGCGGCAGCGACGTAGTCCCCGTCTCACAGCTGAAGAAGCGAGGCGGAAATTAGTGGAAGCCTCGCAAACTAGAGCCCAGGCAGAATTGGCCACTAGTCGCTCTATAGAAAGGGGTGTTAATTTGCTGAGCGACCTAGTGTTGGTTCTAACAAGAATGGATGAAAGGTAAGCTTGTAAAAAGAAAATATTTTTTATATAAAACTGTGTATGGAATATAAATAGTAAAATAAATTAACCCTAAGATTATAATAAAGTGCCAAAACATCCTTACAGTAATTTAATATATAATTTTTAGTATCAAAGTTAATTGACATCCAGCTTACAACTTTAAACTATAAAAACTACTTCTGAAGTATAATTGTTTTATAAATTTTGTCTTTAAATCAAATATTTCCTTTTTCAGGTTGGCGCGTATTGAATCACATAGTAATTAAAAGAGAGCTGTTGACTAAAATGGGGAAGATCTATGTCCAGCAGTGGGCTGTGATAGGTTGAAGAAAGAACTACTATGGTACTATTCTTGAAGTTGCCATAGTCGACTGACTAGATCTCTCCGTGCAGCAATACCAGCTTGCAACTCCATGTTCTGACGACTAGGAACTTCAACAGTGTGCATTGTTGATGGTTGCATTAAAGCCTCTTGTTGACATTCATGCTCAGTTAATTCAACCACAGGTACATTAGCAGCATTACAAATGTTGTGTAAAATTACACATGCATTTGTAATACTGCCAGCTACATGTGGTTGATAATGTAGCACCCGATGAACTAACAGACATCTAAACCGCGCCTTTAGAAGTCCGATAGTTCTTTCAATAGTGCACCGGGTCTGCACATGCTTTTGAGTGTAATAGGCTTCTGGAGTGTCCAACTCAGCATTTAAGATTGGTGTCATCATTGTTTTTCGGAGTGGATATCCAGAATCACCTGAAATAAAATATTTACTAGGTTTTATTTTTATATTCTGTGTATACTTAACTCTGTTAAATATAAGGCATAGTTCTAGGTTCTTTCCTGAATAGTAGTTAATATGTTATATGTTTAAATTTTGTGTGTTTTATGATTTTTATCTTTTATTTTTATATGGTAGGATTTGATTTATGTAAAACATGTTTTTGTAACTAGAATTTTTTTGAAATATAATTTAGTTATGTACTTTCTATTAATAATGTTTATAACATACAGTTTGTTGTTTAATGTAATAACCCTTTTTTGTGCCCTGCTTGGATTTGCATAGGTCAGCCTGAACAAAGTTTGCTAGATGACATTATCAAATAAAATTTGCAACTTCCCATTCATATTCATCGTGGTTTTGTTTTTTGTAGAAAGTTGTGGACAAAAAACATTGTTCAGGGTGAGCTACTTTTTACTTGTCTTACCTTAATTAAGAAGTACCTTTTTACACTAACCCATACTTTTTTGGAATAAATAAACAAAATTAAGATCATAAACTGACTCAATTTCATTCTCCACCTTTAAAGATATTATGCACTAATATGTATGTATATATATATGTATTATATATAATCAGTAACTAGTGTACCTAGTAGGTACACTAGTTACTGATACATATTATTATTTAGTTAATACATGAATGAAAATATACAAATATTTTACCTAACAACCATAAAGCCTCTGAAGAGCTTAGACTTTCTAAGTGAGGGCGTAGAGGATGATTGGACCAAATGAAGGAATCATGATTGGAACCCGGATTACTTGCATCAACACTTATGATTTCCATATCGGCATTGCATATCTAAAAATATTTTATGACATTTTAAAACCAAGTTTCAATTATTGAATCTGAAATACACATTTTTGATAATGCTTACCAACTGTACATTGAGAGAATGATAATTTTTCCTACAAAAGTATCTCTCCTCATTCACATAAGGCCTTACTATAGCTACATGGGTTCCATCAATACAGCCCATCACACCGGGGATGCCAAATTTTTCATAAAATCTGTAAGTTAAAATATGATTTAAGGGTCATAGGCACAGGCATATGTTACATGAGTTTTCAAGTGCCATTGACTTTATTATTACTTGAATACTTATCAAACTGTTGGATATATTATACCAGCCATAATTAAAAAGTTAATTTTGCAATTGATAAATATGATAACAGTAATAAAAATTAAACCAACCAATGAAAATAATGAGGTGTACCTTAACTTAATTGCATTTCGTTCCGCAGCTGTTTGTGGAAACTTAATATATTTATTTCTTATCTCTATGTGGTTCAATGCAGTAGTGACCTCAGCCAAAACTGCAGAAACTGTTTGTTGGGCTATTTTTTGGCTCCTACCTGTAAGTACCTGAAAATATTCACTTGAAATCAAAATACATTTTAACATAATTACTCCAATGTTGTATATATATATATATATGAAAAAGATTTTGTCTCTATGCACTTTTCTATTGAGCAGAGTTGATCATTAATTAGAAATTGAAATGACATACAATACCTACCTTTGTTTCTAAGCTTAAATCAGAAGATCGCCGTGGACTAACTTTCATAATGGGTTTCAAATCAGCACACAATTTTTTTACTAAATCTGGTGTTAACCTTAGATACATAGCAGAACATACATTAACTTCAGGCAAATTAAATAACCCATGTCAACTATTTTTTTATAATTACATCTTACCTATACTCATTAATAAAATCCCTTTTATCCATTTCGAAAGGGTCATCTAATTCCCGAAGGCGAAGCCGCCTGTTCCTCCTTTCTATTTGTAATTCTGTTTCCAAATACTCAAATAACTCATATTCATCACACATCTACAAAAAAACGATTAGTAAGTGGAATGTTTTTATGCTTTGCCTTTCAAACTTAATTCAATTTGAAGTAGTTAATAGATTGAAGGGTGACAATAAATTAACGCAACCACTTTTAACATATCAACACTTACGTTGAAACAAAAACTTTTACTCCAGAATCGAAAAAAAAAACAACTTGAACACAAGTCACAAGTACGAAATGGTACTCAACAAAATTCAACTCGAGTAGGTACAATGTACGAGTAACGAGGCGATAAATTTCGTAAATTTGACAACAAGGTTGAAAAAGTTAGTCCTATACTAACTTTTTAGGGATCGCTTTATTTGACGTTTAAGACGGTCAAAAAACGTTTTGCGTAACTCAAACTGACGCTCAAAGTATGAAATGTTCATACAAAAAAAAAGGTGAACGGTTTTCTGAAGTGTCAAATTAACTGCCCTGCAACAGGCCTGCTTACAAGGTGTCATAGTATAAAAACGCAGGGCAGTTCAATTTAAGCCCTGCTTTAAAAGCTGATAGTAAGCCCCGGTTTCTTTTGCGTATGTAAAAGTCTATGGTATGAAAAAGCAAAACGTCAAAAAGTGTCTGTAACAGCGTTGTGTCATACGTTTCTGTTGTTTGATATTTTATTTATATTAATTGCGTTTAAAGTTGAGAAACCAATTTAAAACTGGACTTGCAATGGCTCTTTATTGTGCCAGTACGTATCATTACTTGAAAAATTAATATTTATTGCAAATGTTCAACATAACTCGCAAAACGCGCGAACCGGAATATTTCGATAGTGAAACAGTTTTGTTTATTGAAAGATTTATACACATATTTATGTGAATACAGTTAATTCCAAAATAAAATATATTCTAAACTAAGCTACCACTTCCTGATACCATATGTAGTTTTATGCCAAAATTCTATTTCGATATATTTATTCAGCTTATCATATACATAACCTAACTTTTATTGTTTGATAGTATCCAATGAAGTACCTGAAGTGCCGGTAGTATCACCTTCATCTGGAGCTGTGTTTGAGAAACGTATAATTGAGAAATACATAATTGAAAATGGAGTCGATCCTATCAGTGGTAAAGATCTGCGAGTTGAAGATCTTATTGAAATTAAAAGTAAGTAAAAGATTAATTTCCTAAAAGTGATAATATTTGATCGTTTAATAGCTGTGTTTGATATTAAAATATAACACAATACATATTTAATGATTCTGTTTTGAGCAGCTCCTCCTATAGTAAAGCCAAAGCCACCCAGTGCTACATCAATTCCAGCCACACTGAAGAGCATGCAAGATGAGTGGGATGCTCTAATGTTGCATACATTCACCCAACGACAGCAACTGCAGACAGCAAGACAGGCAAGTTTTGTAACTGCATACAAATCTTTAGTGATATTTACATATTTGAGAGATCTGCATTGTTTTGCATTATAAATCAGAAACAGAGAGGTATACCTTAACATAATGGAAATCTCGAAAATGTTCAAATGTTGTTTTTAGGAGTTGAGCCATGCTTTATATCAGCATGATGCAGCTTGTCGTGTGATTGCTCGTCTACAAAGGAGGTGACTGCAGCCCGTGAAGCCCTGGCCACACTCAAGCCCCAAGCTGGTATTGTTGCGCCTCAACCTGCTCACCAGGTAATTTTTATTGTAACACTGTAATAATTATGATGAAGTGATTTTACTTTTGAATTGTCAAATTTATTTTTACATCAATCAACTACCATTTGTAGCAAATAGTGTGTAGTATGTTGTGGCAAGTAAATTTACCACATATATAAGAACTGAAATCTGTTGATTCGGGTGTTGGGTGCAGTGCGTCGTTGATGAAGAATAATAACTGTTTATCAGTTGTTGGTCTCCTTTGATGCTGATCAGTCATGGTCAGCCATATCACTTACCATCAGGTGATCGTCCTGACTGTCCTGTACACTTTTTTTTTCCTTCTATTATTGCAATCTGTCTCTTTGCATACATTTGGCAATATTTTTAATATTATGTGCATCAATTTGTGGTCCTAGTCCAGTGACTAGGCGACTACATTATTATTAAATTTTACTTAATATGTACTTTTAATTTCTATTGATGCTGGATTTTTAATGTTTCAATACTACTATACACTCTCATCACTTCAACACGAAAGGTGTTTTTCTTTTCAGCCTTGAAAAAGCATGTCCATCCTTCATTAGGTTTACAGCGAGCTCGTTGCTGTGGTTTATCAAGCGGTCCGTATATTTTGGCATCATATTTTTTATTCCCTGCTTTATTGTTGAGATTTCCAAATCTTTATGTAGTCTTTCGTTAGTCATATACCAAGGGGCATCAGTTATAATCCTAAGTAATTTGGATTGGAATCTCTGTAAAATATCTAGATTAGAATTTGTAGCTGTACCCCAAAGGTAACTTAGTTAACAAACTGCTAATATATAAGTGTATACTTATATATTAGCAGTTTGTTAACTAAGGAGAGTTTGGAGTTCCTATTAAGAAGCCAGTAGTACTTTCAGAGTTGAAGGCTAAGGGCTTTGCGCTTCGTAAAAATATTCCATGTTCATGTGTGTACATGTATTTATGTACTAAGTGTTTAGTAATATAAAAATGTTAATTAAAAAAGTAGTACTGTTATATGAGATGTGTACGTGTGGTGTCAGCCGGAGGCGGCGGGCGGGGGCGGGGGCGGCGGGCTGGTGGCGGTGGGCATGTCGGCGGAGGTGGGCGCGCGGCTGCAGGAGCGCGCCACGGCACTCACGCAGGAGCGCAAGCGGCGCGGCCGCACCGTGCCCGAGGGGCTGCTCGCGCCCGACCAGCTGCGGGCCTTCCTCACGCTCGCCTCGCATCCGGTAACGCACACAAACATCGCCACATTAAAAAAAAACATCACCGAGGGGCACGAGCCTACCTGTATAGTGTACCACGCGCGCCCAGTGCGGGTTGGACGACTTCACGCACAACCTTTGAATCTCTTTGCAGGCGTGCGCATGTTTCCTCACGATGTTTTCCTTCTCTGTAAGAGCATCGGATAACGTATATAATTTCGAAAATTCGAAAACACATTGGTACGTTGAGGGATTTGAACCTCAGCCCACCCGGTAGGAGGGCAACAGTTCACACTATTGAGCCACTGGCGCCGGTAACGCACACTCATACTTATTAACATAATCAGTTGTCTCAATCAGTAGCCCAGAATTAGACCAGCAATTACCCCATCCATAGCCATTATTTTTCTTTCCATATTTGAAAGAATGAAAAACTTTATTGACTTTTACAAAAAAAAAATACACAAGAAAGAAAAAATATTACAGATTATTACACACTTATTCTTTAAAATAAACTATAAACATTATAAAAGGTCAAAGGGTTCCACCTCAGCTTAAGCCATTGAGACGCTATAAATAAAGCATCGCAATAGCGCCAATATTCTGATGGAACCCAGTGAATTATATTTGCAATAGTCCCTTGCGCCAAGCGGTGCTCGCTCTGTGTGTACTCCCATAGTGCGGGCAGAGCGAGTGGCCGCTCGGTGTACACATCACAACTCTTTATTTTGTCTCACAAAGATCCATGTACCCACGCAAGCTTCAAAAGACCGGTCTATGAGAACTTCTAACAGAGACTACAAATAATAAAAGTAAACTTTTATTGCACATGAAACACAAAAGGGAAATCATAGACAGAACATAAGTGAACAAATAAGGCGGTCTTAACGCTAAAGAGCAATTTCTTCCAGACAACCTTCAATAGAGGATAATATCTTAATAATGATAAATTGGGCTGTGCAAAACTTAGAAACTTAGTTATATATAAAGATTACCATAGAGCTGGCAGTACAAGCGGTCACTTGGTCAACACCAATTCATTATTATTATCAGCATTGGCCTTCTGCAGAGCACAGGTCCTCCTAAATAGCATGGCGGACCATAACCCATTACACAGGCCCTGATTGATGCATGTTACTATCATCCTATGATAGTAGCAGGGACCAACATCTTAACATGCCTCCGAGTCATGGGGGTACATGAAATAATATTTTTTAGTCACCCATATAACTACTCACCATAGCGATAGTTCAAAAGATAGTTGCAGTTTGTTAAAATTATATGGAATAAATTCAAACCCCAAATGCTTTCATGCCCACCAAGAACTGGGAATATATTTTTTGGTACACATTAAATCCCAGCGCCGTGTAATTACACTGTTTCACTATTCAGTCAGATAAGTGACTTTACTAAAAGCAAAACTATTTGATTGGAATAAATTTATGTCATGAAATGAGACCATACATTGGTTTTTTTATTATTTAATATTTTAATAAAACTATCTCTGCCTTCTATTAATTTTCTTGCTTAATATATCAAGATAAACACATTCTAAAGATTTATTGCTTATTTCCACAGGGTCTCCATTCGGCCAGCGTGCCAGGCATCCTCGCTTTGGACATCAACCCGTCGGACCACAGCAAGCTGCTGACTGGCGGCAACGACCGCAACGCGACCGTGTTCAACAAGGACACCGAGCAGGTGGTCGCCATCCTCAAGGGCCACACCAAGAAGGTCACAAGGGTGATCTACCATCCGGACGAGGACACCGTCATCACCGCGTCGCCAGATCACACGATCAGAGTGTGGAACGTACCTATGTAAGTATTTCTTTTAAGATTATAATAATAAATAAATTTCTCTGACATTCACACATCGCCATTTAGCCCCAAGTTAAGCGTGAAGCCTGTATTATGGGTACTAAACAACGGGTAAACGTACTTATATACTTTTTTTGTAAAAACATATACAGAAAACGCCCAGACCATTACAAACAGACATGTTCATGCACACAAATGTTTGTGCTGCCTGGGGATCGAACCTGGAACCCAAATGGGTCGTGAAACTTATTGCTCAAGTATAATAACTACTGCAAATGAAATCATTTGATGTGGTTATTTGGAAATGATTGGTTGTTGGATGGATGATTACATAAATATTATCTCGAGTCCCTCCTTGGGAACCCAGTGGTCCCGGATACAATCTAAGGATAGTAGTTGTTAACACCCACCATACTGCACTGGGCCCACATGGTGGGTTACAACCAAAACTAGCCATATACATGCTGGGTGGGGAAGCCTGTACAGTGGGAAGCAAATGATGGTTACAGTAAAGTACCCTGTTGGTTAGGTCAGGTGTTATTTAACCATTAATTTGGATTGTAAGATTTAAAAACCCATTGACTGTAAGATTTGAATACCCAAGGGTTCCGGTTTCGATCTCCGAGCAGTACAAACATTTGTGTGCATGAACATGTCTGTTTGTGATGGTCTGGGTGTTTTCTTTGTATAATATGTAAGTATTTACAAAAAAAAAATTATAATGTTTCCAATCAGGCTTCACGCTTAACTTGGGACTAGATGGCGCTGTGTGGTCAGTGAAGAAAAAAAAGATTTGGGTCAGTTAAGCTTGGTGGGATGAGGCTTCAAAACCACTAATTTCGGTACTAAATTATCAATAGCATTTTGAATGCTGTATACTCAATCTAGGTAATGTGTTTTCTAGGTCGCAGACAACAGTGATACTGCGTTCCCACGACGGCCCAGTGACGGGTCTCTCCCTGCACCCCACCGGCGACTACGTGCTGTCCACGTCCACGGACCAGCACTGGGCGTTCTCGGACATCCGCACCGGCGCCCTGCTCACCAAGGTGAGCGACGCGTCCGGCGTCAGCCTCACCACGGCGCAGTTCCATCCAGACGGCCTCATCTTCGGCACGGGCACCGAGAACTCGCAAGTCAAGATCTGGGATCTCAAGGAGCAGAGCAACGTGGCCAACTTCCCCGGCCACGTGGGCCCCGTCACCTCCATATCTTTCTCGGAGAACGGCTACTACCTAGCCACGGCGGCGGAGGACTCGTGCGTGAAACTGTGGGATCTGCGGAAGCTGAAGAACTTCAAGACGATCCAGCTGGAGGAGGGGTACGCGATCAAGGAGTTGTGCTTCGACCAGAGCGGCACGTACTTGGCGGTGGCGGGGACGGACGTGCGCGTGTACCTGTGCCGCCAGTGGCAGGAGCTGAAGGTGTTCAACGACCACACGGCCTCGGCCACGGGGGTTCGCTTCGGGAAGAACGCACAGTACATCGCCTCCACCAGCATGGACCGGACGCTCAAGTTGTATGGCTTGGAGTAATTAGGTGCTACTGAGGGGGCAGTCTCGGAATGAATGGGACACTAGTTTTAAAATAGTTCTAAGAATTTTATGTAAGGTTTAAAGATTATAGTGACAGAGCCAAACTGGCTGTTTTGCAATTCAACCAATGTGTGATTATGAATTTAAAGTTTTAGTTTGAATCACAAAGTCAATAGAAGTTCACATATTAACTATATGTAAGTAATTTTCAGCGAGTGTTGTTTTTATTGCCCATGTCGTAAGTTCCTTATCTAAGGTAATTTATTCAAAATTACCAATTCGCTTCTTTGTCAAAGGCAGGTTGAATGTATGAGTTAATTACAGTGGATATAATTTCAAGAGGATCAATTGTTTTTGTTCTGCGTGTTGGTGTCCATGTGCAGTGTACTGACTTACAAAAACCCCTTATTGTATATTATAAACTTTATTTTCCTTATGAATAAAGTGAATCGACAAATAACATAATTTTTAATTTCATATTCCATGTATCTTACATTGCTAATATAATATTTTCTGACATTTAACAACAAAAATATGTAATAAAAAACATCATAAGTATAGCATTATGTATCTTTATTTTTATAATTTTAATAACAATTTTACCATCCCATCACAACATATTCTTGAAATAAATCAGATATATACACTTATTTTACAGAAATATTAACATAAACTTATCTTCCAATGTATAATGTATGGTCTTTTACTGACAAATACATACTTAAATTTTAATGTTATATTACACTTGCCAGTGTACTTTGTTGTTATTACACACGGTCTACCGTTATACGTGACGTCCTTTGCACTTGTTGAAACTTTACAATCAATTCAGTCACATCAGCCTGCTGTGAATCATTGACTATATTAAAACTAACAATAACTCGGCCCGCCTACACGTGACCGAGACAATAATTTTGAAAACACCTATGACAGTACAGCTTATATACTATCGTAAAATACCGTCAAATGCAATCATACGACTACATTGCGAATATAAGACTCGACCGCTATTTAATAAATGCAAATCTTAAATCAATCACATTTGTGAACCACCCCTTAATCCAAAGTTAACCCACAACTTGATCGAGACTTGTAACTTACAAATATAACTATGTTACATAGTTGCCTAATTCATCAAGTCATTATAAGAATACAATTTCAACAGAAAATTTAATTACGCAGTTAATGCCTTAATAGATTCCTTACGAGTCGCGTGCACAAAGCTAGCTAAAGGAATAAATTAGCCCTGTGGCGTGCATGCGTTCGACGGTCATTGCCTTAGACCACCTGAACAGATAAATATTGCTCCAATATTTGCCGAGAGGTAAAAAGGCACACAGCCAGTGATATTAAACTTATTCTACATCACCGTGTACGTTTAGTATTGCAAGCACATAGAACGAACACAAATAACCACTTGTCACACAAAGTTATTAGTTGAACTATACTGTCTGGCAGCTTATGCTTGGATCATTACGTGTGACAAGCAGATGTCTATATACAAGAGTCCGTTAAACGAGTACAGGTAGACGTAGGCCGATGCCGCCAGAGGGAGCCGCCGGCGGATCAGAGTTTGACGAAGCGGCACGGCTGCGGGGGTCATGCAAACACCAGCCACAGCACGAACAGGATCGCCACCCACAGGAATATCTTGGATAGGAACTGCTCTTCCTCGTACTGCGCCGTGCCGCGGGGAGCTGGTTCACAGAAACATGTAACTTTCGTTAGCGTAAACGCCTAAATTGAACAAGTACAAGTAAAACATTAAATATTTATTAGCGAGTTACGAGAATAAGAATTTGTTAAAATACAATGTAATTTATATAAAAAGACAAGATAATGATATAAATAGCGTCAGCTCACCAGCTGTAAAAATAACAGATAAAACAATAGACAGTTGCCCACACAATGAAAAAAAATGTTCTGAGAGAGGAATGAATTAACATGCCTATCTTAATCAAAATTAAACACAAAAGTTAGAAAACGTAACATGTCTTAGCTGTTCTTCAAATATTCATCATTTCAGCCAGTGGACAACCACTGCTGGACATAGGCCTTCTCCATTGCACAGATGGGTTTGAAGTTACCTATCCCCCTCTCTCTCTTCCACCTATTTTTTATTATTATTGCTGATCCGGCAGGCTATGTCGGTAACTTTAGTTCGATTACGGATTAAATAATGTCTGATCTTATCCCTAAGAGAGACCCCAAGAATAGCTTGCTCCAAAGTTAAGTTACCTGTAAACGATTTCTAGCGACTTTATTGAGATTTTTTTGAAAGCATTTTCTTTTAATTTAACCAACACTCAATACATACCAGCACTAGGCCTGGGATCGCCAAAATTGAATGTGGAGGTGAAGACACCGAATGGGAAGGCGCCGATGCCAAACGACATGTGGAAACCTTCGCCGAAGCCGAAGCCAGGGAAGCCGCTGTTGTTCTCGGGCTCTGTACGCTGCCCTGCAGGCCGCGGCGGCACCTGCCCACATACAAAACAACTGTATTGTTAAAGGACGTGGGTTTAAGGTACAAGGCTTTTCCCCTGATAGCTTCTCGTAGGGGAACTCTGCCTTTCACAGAGGATTGGTATAATACAGGTAAGATATTTTTTCACTACACTTGCTTGCTTGCTACTACTTGCTTTTTGATGTTAGGTATATTCAATTCAATTCAATTTATTTCATAAAACAATATTATACATTGTGTAGAAAAGGTCATATAAAATATAGATAATAAAAATAAAAAAAACTATACAATTCAAAATGTCCTATCTTTTATACATTAAATACAATTAATTATTAAAGTCAATTTGCATTATAATTCTTTATGTCAATAAGTAAGTCGCCAAAGATAGACTTGGTAAACCGGCCATAAACATCTGCTTAGGAGACCGCATTTAAAGGCCATTGCTATAGTCCTCAACCAAGTAATATGATTTTTCCAATAAAAAAGATTTCAATTTAGATTTAAAGTTTTGAGTGGTAAACAATGGTTTTCAGAGCTATGGGCAATCTATTAAATAATTGCACTCCAGAATAATACACTATATCGCAGTCGAGATTCAACCAGTGCAAAGTAAATCATTTTCAAATACTTAAGGTTTACCTCATCTCGACAAATAAACAATCATACATTGTTTCCCCACCTTATTCCGTGGATCCTCCTGCTTAGTGTTGCCGCGGCCATAAAGTGGGATGACCTTGTCCCGGCTGATGGCCGCCTTGCACACGGGGCACACCTGCCTGCTAGGGCGGGTCTCCAACCACTGGTGCAGGCATGGCCAGCTAAACAATAAAATTATAAACACAATGAAAATCCTTTGTTGCACAGAAAACAATAATATATCAAAATTAAAATGGAAAAGAAGCAAACAAAGGCCATTATATTAGTAATTATTATTACTCTAAGAAATTTTAATGTGTAAAATGCACACCCTTAAAAAGTTTTCCAAAGATATCTGATAGCTCTGTTTTCAGGAGGGTTGTTTTGAAGTTTGTATAAGAACTTGATATATTAGACTAAATTATGTGAAATGTTTACTTTTGTAAATTAGGTGCAATTTTATACTTAAATTACCCTCCCGAAAACAGATCTGTCAGATATCTTCAGTATAAAAAGCAAACTTGCATACTTAAAAAGATTTGTGCTGTACTGGTTATCATATTATGTATGCAAAATTAACATGTATCTGGTATTATGCTTATTATGCCAATGAACTCATTTTCAAGGATTATTATTTGCATTTGATATCACTGAGAGGAGTTTGCAGCATAAGCAATTAATTTAATTGTTTGTTTAAACATCAAGTAGCCTGTTTTGCTTAAAAAAATATAGATTCATGTTGATTTACTTGAATCTATAGTTAAAATAAATAAAAGACATCATATTCTTGTAGTAATACCAATTTATGTATTTACCATAGTCATATAACCATCCCAAACCATCCTCACCTGCATTGCACCCTACCACAGCAGACTGGCTCCACCCACAGGTTACAATCCCAAATAAATGATAAGCATTTGGGGAGCCCTAGGTTAGCAATAGATGTTATTGCTATATATACAGTTCCTGTTTCATTGTCCGTCCCGCATATGCAGGTTAGGGCATTGTTAAAATGAAATTTAGTATACAATCAATTATGTTTATAAAGATGGTGTAGTAGTAGTGTAGTATGTCACTGTACACATGACTGAGATATACATATAATTCTGTGCAATCCTTTTGTTGTTAACAAATTGTGAAAGTTCATTTTATTGGACATTAAATCCTAAACAGTGAAGGTTTCCTCTTACCCGAATTAATTTGTATTATGAACTGTTGGAATGGAGACCTCTGGAGCAGAAGTGGGACGTCCTGTGGCACGATGGTCTGATGACTTGGGAAGGGTTGCCGGCGGCGGATGGATGCGAGCTGCTCAGAATCGGAATGGTTGGCGCTCTTTGGGAGGCCTATGTTCAGCGGATGAGTGTTGGCTTATTGAAGATGAACTTTTGGTAAACATAATTATGTGGCATAACATAGACATCACCAAAATTTTTTTTGTTTTCAATTCTGGACAAGAAATCCTTCCCTGAATTAATTTGTATCACAAAATCGTGTTTTGGCTACTAATTATTATTACTGATACACATAAATATGTGAAATGACAATAACCCTGCCCCTCATGGGATTCCTACTGGGGACATCTGTAATTGTTGTATGCATCTCAGACTCATACTCCATTCAGATGAGTTGACTCAAATTATCTAAAAGATCACAGGTTACTGTATCTGCTATTAACTTAAAATCAATAACACATTACTGATCTTAGTTTGAGTTACATATTTTTGATAGTAGAGTATATTACAGTTAATTTAGAATAATATCATTGACAAACTGGTTTCAACATTGTTTTGCCAATGAATATAGTTACATATATGATTATACTTTCAATATTTTTGACTTATAAAGTCTTAAGACAAAAAATCCTTCATTAAGGTCATTGCTGGATAAAATTTCTATACTTTTGTTAGTTTATTCCATAATATTTAAAATAACTTTTATATACATATTCATACACATTTGCATATTGGTCATGTTCATATTGTGGTTGCCAACAATCCCAAGGAATTAATTCTAGTTAGAATGAACTTCGCTTTACAAATTAATGTGATCAGACTCTAAGGATTCAATTATATGTAATCTTGAGTCATGTTTGAACACATAGGATTTTAAAAAGTGACAGCCTGGTGGTGCAATAATACACATTCATTGTGGTTCAGTGGTTATGATAGTAATTGTACACTATATTTAATTTTTCACATTTACGAGTATTATAAGAGTTATTGTTTTGAAAAAATCATAAATCCTTACCAGAAGAGGTGACCGCACATACTAACTACGGCATCACGAGCTGTGTCCAGGCAAATATTGCACTCCAGCATACGTTCGTCATGTTTGTCGTCATCACCGCCGGCATCGCCTCCCGGGGCTGACGCCGACGCACTTGCCTGCGCCTCACTTGTCTCAGCCATCGCTCTGGTTAACAAAACATAATCCTCACTGCCAACGTTACGTCAATAACACAATTTTTCAACAAACTTCTTATCGTAATCGGAGCAAGGTGACGTTTTATTATGACAGACTGTATTTATGAACAGTGCTAGCTAATTAGATTGGAAATGTTTGCAAAGCAAATTTAATTAATAAAATAACCTTTTACTATTAATTTAAAAGATATCCGAATTGGTATCACAGGAATACTAGAAAACAAAATAAATAAATCACATCCCCAATCCCGTGGTGTGATGATCTGTCATTTTATAGACATACATAGACTAAACCTGTCTGTCTATTGAAATGACTGTTTCATTTTTATTGATTTCTCTATGGTATTAAATTATAATTTTCATTTCATTTATTGTATTGTAATGGTCACGTTATTACTTTCAAATTTGTGTATAGAAAAGGAATTCCAAGGAAGCAATTTTTCTCAATTTATTCATTTTACATCGTTTTATGGCTTGGCGTTTTTCTTTTGTCTGTCTGTGCAAAATCCTCGGTTTATATGATCTATGTTCTCTATTACTGAATTGATTTGGAACTACAATGTTTTTAACTTTTTATCGGTTTTGATTGGTTACTCTTTGTCTGTCGAAGATTAATATTTTGCGATCGAATTAATTCGCTATAGAAAACAAATATATAATTTTGGCAGGTTAGTCTAGAATTTTGTGTATGATTGTTTTTATTAAAATAGTGCTAAACAATACCACTTTGTACATTTTATAATTTAAATAAGTGTCAAAATACCAGTCTGCAATAATTGTTTCTAAAATTGCTGTCCAATAACACTCGAGAATATGATGAAAAACAACTGTGACGTCACGAATACAGTCAGCTGAGGTGGTGGAGGGAGAGTTTCTGGTGATCTACAAGCAAAACAAACAAGATGGGTGGCGCGGTGAGCTCAGGGCGTGATAACAATGAGCTGATAGATAATTTGATGGGTGGGAACTATATCCGCACTCGATGCGTAGAGGAGGTGTTCCGTGCCCTGGATCGCGCAGAGTACATGACGCCGGAGGCACGCGACCAAGCTTATAAGGATTTAGCTTGGCGGAATGGACCGTTGCATTTGTCTGCACCATGCATATACAGGTAACGGTCAACAGTATTTTTCTGAATCCTACCCCCAATAAATAACGTCACTCTCTTTATCTACTCGTGTTGTCTTGTTTATAACACAAAATTGGTAACAACTTCATACCCCAGTCCTAATATTGTTTAGGACTGGGGTATGAAGTTTCCAACATTTGGTCTCTTTATTATCTTAAATTTGTCAGGTTTTCATTCAAATTCATAATGGTAACCTTAAAATGTATTTCTAATGTTATAGTGAGGTGATGGAGGGTTTGGAGCTTCGTCCTGGCCTGTCCTTCCTAAATGTAGGTTCAGGAACAGGGTACCTCAGTACATTGGTGGGCATGATTATTGGCTCCAGTGGGATCAGTCATGGAATTGAAGTCCACCCCCTTGTGGTAGAATATGCAACAAAGAAGTTAAGCCAGTTCTTGGAGAACTCTCCTACTTTGGATGAGTTTGACTTCTGTGAGCCTAAATACTATAGTGGTGAGTGTAATTTAAAAATATTTTCTGAATTTTTTTATAGACAACATTATATTATGATAAAATATTGAGCATTTATTTGTTTTATTGTCATTTCAACACTTTTGTAGACATGTATCCTGGGTATTGAAAAATATCCTTACATTCTTATTGTTTTCATTAAGTGGATTCAATGTTTTCAGGAGTTTCTTGACAGTGATAGTGTGCTTTGATCGTCAGGTAATGGGTTATGCATTGCCCCTCTGCAGTCCCCATATGACCGAGTCTACTGTGGAGCTGGCTGCCCGGAAGAGTACCAGAACTATTTCAAGCAACTTATTAAGGTGATATAACATTTATAGGCATTCAAAAACCAGCGTTATTGATTCAAAGTTTAAACATGTGGATATTGAAATTGTGGGAGAGCTATACTTTGGCACAAATGGAAAGGGTTTATATCACTGCCTTACAGAAAACTGGTGTGGAATGAGAATCTAAAAGGTATTGTATGTTTATGAAGTTTCAAGAATTCCAACGTAACCCTCTTCCCGTATATCCTTTTCCTAATTCCTTTTTTAGGGTGGCTCACGATGCATGAGCTGCGCTTGACTTAATAAAGAAATTTTAATAAAATTTCGTATGAACTTATCTGATGCCCGGGACAAACACATAGCCTGTGTTTTACTGCAGGATTATATCTTATACTGTGTGTAATACCAGGGCACATCTGTTTGATATATTACTTGTAAAATATTTGATAGTAAAGACTATTAAAAATAAAACCTTTTGACAATGTGCAATTAGGTGGGCGGCATCCTGATCATGCCGCTGAACGACAACCTGGCAAGTGCGTCGCATGGGCGTGGACGAGTGGGTCGCGAAGTCTGCTCAATGTGTCGTTCGCCACACTGCGAGTGCCAACCAAAGAAGAGGCTGCTGATCTCATTAAGCTGGGTATGGGGATGCTTTGGTCGCTCTGTTGTTGTTTTATTACTTTGTTGTTGTTGTGTCTGTTGAATTACTGTAGTATATGCTTGTGTTTGACAACCCATTTGGTGTATCAGTTGAGACGTCTACTGCAACACCAAGGGTTCCGGGTTAGATCCCTGGGCAGTACAAACATTTGTGTGCCACACACGCAAACACACGTACCGCAGTGAGCAGGCGTGCATGTGATGTAAACCAGTATAGTACGATACACAAAAGATGACCACTGCGCTAAAGTCCTTTTTGTGTTCCTTTGGAGGTGCGGTGGCGGGTGACGGCGGAAATGTTTGTATTTAATTTACGCTCATGTCATTTTTCAATATTTAATAATTCTTTTACTTTCCTGTTATTAAATTTGTGGTCAATATCATCATCATCAGCTCATTAAACGTCCACACCGAGGGGCACGAGCTTACACGTATAGGACGTCCACGCGTGCCCAATGCGGGTTGGACGACTTCACGCACATTCTTTGAATCTCTCTTTGCAGGCGTGCGCAGGTTTCCTCAAGATTAACCGTAAGAGCATTAGATAACGTACGTATAATTTCGAATACACATTGGTACGAGGTGGGATTTGAATAATACGTGTGTGTATGTGTAGAGGAGCAAGCGCCAGTGCGTCTCCAGCAGTTGGCTCGCGCGCGCGTGCGCTCGGCCATGCGCGGCGGCCTCAGGCGGAGGCACCCGGAGCTGCGCGCGCCGCCGCCGCGAACCCCGCCGCCGAAGAAGGCGTGTCCGCGACGCATCTGTATACCCATCGAAGATGATAGCGACGTTGGTGAGTACCGCACATTATCGGCGAACATACAAATGTTTGTGAAAATTCAATTGAATAAATATTGCTGAATTCTTCTCAGTAGATACAGTCCGAACCAGTGGTAGTTTCATTTAATTTTAAAGACTTTAACGTAGTATTCCTTATGGACCTCAATTAAATAAAGATATTTTGAAATTGAAAATAAATTTTGAGTTTAGTTTTACATGGCTCGATTTGATGGTTTAAAAGTTGGAAATAGGCTATTTCTTACACTATAAACACTTCCGTTATACCAATGCCACCTATGCCACCAAATAGTCTCATAACAAAAGATCACTTTGTCTTTTTTTTAGGGACTGGATGATTTAAAAACTGCTAAACCAGATAACTACACATTGTATTTAATTGTTGTGATAAGATATATTTTTATTTTCTGTTTAATTTTTCCAATATCTGTGCCATGAAAACATGGTTTTTAAATATTGTTTAAATTAATTATCTTTATTTGGCTGGCAGGCTGCTACTTATTACAAACCAGTCACTTATTTTTGTATATGGCTGTTCTTAACTAGCCAGGTTTATGTTCTTGATGCGCTTTATGATTTTATCGAAATTGATATCACAATCGTAAAATTTAAGTTCATCATCATCAGCTCATTGAACGTCCCCACCGAGGGGCACGAGCCTACCGTATAGGGTGTATAGGCCTTAGTCGTCTACGCGGGCCCAGTGCGGGTTGGATGACCGCGTCTTAAAGTTAATTTGTGTAAAACTGTAAGTCGCCGTATACATTGATATAAATAAATATGGTTATGCAGTTTTAATGCATATTCTATAACCATCATTTGCTACCTACATACTATACTAAAGGACGTGTAAAGAGGAGTTCAAAAGTGGAGAAGGGAGAGTGAGAGTAAATTATATTCAACAAAGAAATGACCTCAAGTATTCTCTAGCCCCATAGAATAAGTAATCCTCATGGATTTCCCCCTTGGTTCTCCCATGGAGCTCAGACTTGACATTACGAATTCTCAGAGCTTCAATACGAAGGGACAAACGGACCCTGGCAGCTACAGAATGGTGCCCGTCGAAGAGAAACCGGCGACGCGCCAGATCGAGGTACTATTGAAGGAATTTGGTCGATGGGAATGACTTTGGGCGCTAGTGATAGCTCATGTGTCCCTATATAGCATTGTTGAGGATAACATAGTTTAAACGTAATTTCAATCAGGTAAAGTTTCATAATTTGTAAGTAACATCGAGAGTGAAATTTGACTAACTCTGGCTGGTAAAGATATGTATAAAAAGTCTCCTACACCGTTATATACTTTTTTATATTCTTATTTTTTAAAAGAAATCGGCATTTTTAGTAATGTTAAGTATTTTATTTAGTTTTTTTTAGTATTTACCTTTTAGTCTTTTATTTGTTTTTCATTGCAATTACGTATAGCAATATTTTTTTCGTCGTTATTTAATTAAAACATGACGAAAAAAGGTTGAATCTTTCATTTAAAAGTGGCACACGTCTTAAGACCTAAATCATTGAGATAGATGAACGTCAAATAGTAAATCCACCTGCTGACTTATCTATACAAGGAGGGTATATGTTTTGCCCTTAACTTAGTTTTAAATAAATAAAATTTGAGTATTATATGAATTAGACTCTACTTTAAAATAATAGTACATAATTCTAAATGAAATCCTTACTAAGGTTTTTGTCAGATTCCTATCAGTTGGCATATTCCGAACCGCGATGGAGCTGCATTTAAATACATAAGTGTCCTACCACCCTGAAAATAATTAAATGAACTTATATAAATTACTTTCGCAGAGGGTCTGAACGCGCTGCACGACCTGGACCGCGCTGGCGGCGCCCACGAGATGAACGCGCTACTCAGCCTCGTGCTCAGCATGGGTCAGAACCGGGTCGCTGGTGCTCGACGCTTCGACCCGTTGGACTCTCCCGCAGACTCCACCACTGACGAGGAGTTGGAGGACGCCCCCCCTCCGCCGCCGGGGGGGGACCCCCCCGCCCCCACCGCCCGCGCCGCCAGGGCCCCCGGGACCGCCACGTCTGGTGCTGGCTTCTGACTCGGTAAGTTATTAGCTTCGTACTCGGGTGGGAACCGGGTCGCTGGTGCTTTGGTGCTGTCTTGTTGAATTTCTTGACGGATTCCTCCACTGACGAGGAGCTAGACTTCAGATGGTGTGCCGCCTCCGCCGTCCGATAACCAGATAGCGCTCTGTCCCTTCGGGCTCTAGGTTTTGAATCAACAATTTTTATATTATTGTATTCAATACTTGTATTTTATGAAGTACACTTTATACAGTTCAAGAGTTGAAATTCTCGAGTATGAGTCGTTTTGAATAAGGCTTTATTCAACATACGTCTCGAGTTTTATTCTGGGATGCCCTTAAGCTTGCCAAATATTTTAATGCGGAAACTCATCTGAGCTTGCCACCTGACCGGTGTAGCTGTGACGTTCTTAACTTATATTTTTCGATAACGATTATCGCTGTTAGGTGTTGATGACTTACACAGCTTTATCGGGCAAGTGGCGAGTGTAGATGGTTCTCAGTCTAACTATCAACCAACAGCGAAAAGTTTTATGAACAAGTTACGTTCGGAACTGGCCAATGACATTGGTAAACTGCAACCAGGTGGGTTACCGCCATCTCTTAAAACGGTATTACAATAATATTGCTTCGTCTTCTCTGGTACAAAAATGTTGTCGTATCATTATAACAATACTGTTTTAAGAGATTGCGTTAACCGGTGTACGGTGTGCGTAGGAGGAGTCGGACGACGGCGACGGGGAGGACGGCGAGGAGGGTGGGGGCGGTGGGGGCGGGGCGTGGCGCGCACGGTGGGGGCGTCGGGGTCCAAGCGCGGCGTGCTCACCTTCCAGCTCCGGGACGCGCTGCGGACACACCTCGGCCCCCACGCACCCGCCACCGCCCCCGCCACCGCCCCCGCCCCCGCGGACACCGACACACAGGTACGCACACTACTATACTAGGAATAGAAACAAACTTACTGTTCCAGACTTAAGACTACATAAAGAAGGTAAATTAAATAGTATAAAAAGTAAATTTTATAGGAAGATGTTAATTTTTTTAAAAGGTCCCGCAAAATATTGTAAAGATTCCTTTACATATGTTTAAAGCAGAATAAAAAACCACCTTTCTTAAAAGGGTATTATACTATTGTCAAATATTTATGTGATAAAAATCCATGGTCTTAAACTGCTTAGTTACTTAGTGTTCATAAAATATCTGTACATTAAAATAATTGTTTAATAATAATATTTTTTGGGTACTTCTTTCTCAATAGGCCAAAACGCTGAAGCGCTTTTTTCCAAGTATCAAAATTAATTTTTGTGCTTTACTTTGGTATTTTAAATGTTTTTTATAATTATATTTTTTGTATTCTTTTTGACGTTCGTGAGTGCTTTTTGTAAGCCTAATCTGAATAAATGGATTTTGAATTAAAATTTGACTAACTATTGGATAAGACTGTTGTTTTGTGGTCCAGAGTCCGGAGAAGGCGAGCACGTCGACGTCGTCGCCACACAGCTCGGAGCCCGGCACCAGTGACACCGGCATACCGCCCAGGGTAATTTAACTTACTTTAAAATACCTGTTTTTCATGATAAACATAGGGCTTTATGTCTCTCTATTTGGGTTAACCAACAGTGTACACAATAACATGTTTACTCAATAATTAGCTTGTGGTTTAGGTAGGTACTTACAGCTTAGTGACTTTTATGCGGGTATGGAAAAAAATTACCTAATATTTTCCATTACTTATATGTACATTTAAAAATACAATTTTAATGTAGTTAAAGTTACAATGTGGTCTATTTATATTTGGAACAGTTTCAAGATATTCGTCAACTGAGTATAATCATTTTTTAATGATTTCTATTGTGTCTGCCGCCTTAAGGAATCTTTGGCGATCAAAAGGTTAAATAAATATTGTATGTACACAGGGTAAACAGCGTCGATGGCTCAATGATGTGGATTGTTGCCCTCCTACCGGGAAGTTGAAATCCCGCCATGTACCAATGTGTTTTTAAATTTTCGAAATATCGAGCGTCGGATAACGTACATAACGTTATCCGACGCTCTTGGACGACGATGGTGAAGGAAAATATCGAGGAAACCTGCGCACGCCTGCGAAGAGATTCAAAGGTTTTGTGTGTTGTCGTCCAATCCGCACTGGGCCCGCGAGGACGATTAAGGCCTGTACACCGTATACGGGTAGGCTCGTGCCTCTCGGTGGGGACGTTTAATGAGCTGATGATGATGTATGTCCACAGGGGCGGTACAAGCGCAAGGCGCGTTGGGTTCCCGGCGTGGGTGACGAGTCGGACGCGGACACGACCGACTCGGAGTCGGGGTCTGAGGGCGCGCGTGTTCCAGCCGAGGTGGAGATCTACCTGGGCAAGGGCGGCACTCGAATGGACTGGGAACACTCCACCGACGATGAGCCCACTGCACAGGATAAGGTCACTGCTTTATAGTATTCGTTGTGGTAGTAGAAACCGGTGTTGCCAGAACTTTTAGTCTAAAGTAGCCTGCCGGCGCGTAAGTAGTCCCGAAGTAGCCCGCTATAGCGTATACTGTCGATGAACCTACTGCACAGGATAAGGTCACTGTTTATATTATAATTCTGTTAGTGGAAACCGGTGTTGCCAGAACTTCTTGTCTCAAGTAGCCTGCAGGCGCGCAGGTAGTCTCGAAGTAGCCCCATCATAGCGCAGGGATAGTTGAGGCAGGAATTTTAAACAAATGTAAAAAAAAAATAACATTCATTTCATCATTGGTACCAAATTCATACAAATCATAAATAATAATTTAATAGAATAAAATATTTATTTATCAGACCACAGGGTTCTAGTAAGAGTTAGTAACATTGAAACCTAATATCCAAATGTTAGTATCGAGACCTAGTGATATCAAACATGTCCTTGATGAATGAACAGTCTCACCATCAGCGATGGCCTTGAGGACATTGTTGCGGCTACCGCGCACTCGCCTTAAAAGTGACTGCACAATATACAATAGTCAATAGAATATACAACAATATACAATAGAATTTTGTCAAAATATTCACAAAATTCGCACTATTGTAGACTTACAATCATCCAAGTAGAGAGCAGAAAAATATAACATTAATTGGATTTAGTTTACTGATTAGTGTTATACTTATAAAGCTGCATAGTAAGAAAGAAAACACATTTATTGACCATACACAACCAAAATACAAAATCATAGGTACACAAAGAATTGGTTTTAGATAATTTAAAAAAAACATCAATTTTTACTATACAGGCACACAGAACAAAAAATATGATAAAAGAGACAAGAAAAACAGACTATTACTAAAATAAAAGAGTATGATGATATTAAAGTTCCTTGTGTCACAGGAGGAGAAACGCCAGAAGTTAGACAGCGGTATCGGCGAAGAGACGACGCCGACGAGCGACTCGTCGCCCCTAAAGACCGACTCCAAGAGTGACGACTCGGATGTGGACGTGTCGCGCCCTTCGGACAGCCCCATCGAAGGCATCATGCGGAATGAGAGTGAGTATTGCAAATTATATACGAAACACACTCTTAAAGTTAGTTTTTGGGGTTTCGTACTCAAAAAAGAAAAAGGGGACATCTTGTAAGAACACTTAATTGTCCGTCTTGTTACGAAGTGAATAGAACGTTCAGGAAGCCCTACTGATGGTCAGTGATACGTTTGACCATCACAAAGTTGCATTTTAAGGCGTTGAACAACTGATAAGACAGTTATTATTCTCTATTAACACTGTAGTGTGCCCGTCACCCGAGACAACAGATGTTAGGTCTCTTATACCCGGTAATTTCAATAGCACAAAAGTGCATAGCACTCTTATTTCACGCGGCGATATTTAAATATTTTCGTCTGTCTTAATAGACACTTACTTTGTATATCAAGCAGAAATTCATATCAATTACTTAGGCCTTCAGTTCCTAGGAGCTGAAACTTCTAAGCTATTGCCTAGATTCCGAAGAGGGTACCAGTATAGTTGATAACTTTTGACATTAAGATGTCATACATGATTTGAAATTCGAAAAATTAAAAACAAAGATTATTGTTATGTTTAAGTCAGTGGCGTGTACAGAGATTATGAGTAGTGTTTGCAAGGTCAATTTAATAATAAATATTTTTCATTTTTGCCAAATTGAGTGCAGTTGATGACAGCAAAATTCCTATGGTTTCAAATTTGTATAGGAAAATGGGTGAATATCCGGCTGTTTGAATGACTGTCCTGACGCACAGAAAGAAAATGAAAAGTGTTTATTCAGTTTAGGTCCTTAAAGAACACTTATGAATGTCAAATGAAGCTACCACTGGTTCGGGAGGTAGTTTTCCACTGAGAACAAACCAGCAAGAAACTCAGTAGTTACTCTTTTCAAAAAAAAATGTGTTGAATACAGAATAATTTGTTATCAAAATAATTATATAAAGCAAATTATATTCACAATTTTTATCATATTAAGTATTGGTAAAAATATGTATAATAATCTACAAAATACTATTAAGCTGTTAAGTATTATATAATTTTAAATAGATGATAACAAAAAAACAAAAGTAGTGCAGGCGTGGAGATCAACATATGTCCATGAGTTTTTATCATTTATATAATCTTCAATACTATAGTAAGCTTTTTTTATTAAAATCGACTTTACATGAGATTTAAACTTATGCTGGGGTAAATCAATTACATTTTGTGGTAGCTTATTAAATATTTTAATGCTTAATCCCACAAATGAATTCCCGACCTTATGCAATCTGAGATTTGGAACGGCAAGTTTGTGTTTGAAAGAAATATATATTGGGCTCAAAATAAAAACAACAAAGTGCCCATGTGCTACGGTATGCACTGCTTATTTGCATATATGGAGTGTACGCCACTGGGTTAAGTTTACTTTTTTGCGTTGAATTAATTGAAACGTGTGGTACACAGTCGCCGGCGCGCAGCCAAGCGTAGCCGCTGGCAGGGCCCGAGTACGTCGGAGTCGTCGGGGGCGGGGGCGGGGCCGGGGGCGGGCGGCGACGAGGCCGTGGGCGGGCGGCGACGCAACAAGCGGCGAGCCGAGGGCGGGAGCGGGCTAGGCGTGTTGCCCAGCGCCGACGCACGCCGAGTGCGACTCTCCATACTCATGAAGCGAGGAGTCAAGGAGTTGCCGTTGCCGTACGCGCTCAAGAAGTACGTCAATTTGGGGCGCTGCTTCGAGTTTAGAGCCGGCGAATGTGTCTAACATAAAGTAAGTTTAGGCCGCGTAACATAAATAGAGCGCTGACAGAAAGTGGAGCGGACAACTTTGTCAGCACACTGGGCAAAGATACCCCCTCCATTTTCAGACAGCTTTTTTTTTGTGCGACGCGTACTTTACGAGGAGCGTAGGGTGGCAGTGGTTTTGGCGTGATGCCTGCCGACGCCGCCGCCGAGTGCGACTCTCCATACTCATGAAGCGAGGAGTTGCCGTTGCCGTACGCGCTCAAGAAGTACGTCAACTTGGGGCGCTGCTTCGAGTTTTAGAGGCGGCGACTGTGTCTATTATATAACAGGTATAGACTGCCTCACATAAAAAGATCGCTAACAGAAAGTGGACGGGGTATCTTTGCTAATTGTGCGCCACGCACAAAGATACCCTGCCTATTTTTGCCGGCGCTCTTTTTATGCGATGCGGACTATAAGAAGTACGTCAACTTGGGGCGCTGCTTCGAGTTTTAGAACCAGCGACTGTGTCTAGCATATAGTAGAGTATAGGCCGCGTCACGTAAAAAGAGCGTTGGGGAAAATGTGTGTGCGTGGCGCACAATGGGCAAAGATACCCCCTCCACTTTCAGTCAGCGCTCTTTTTATGCGACGCGTACTATACGACGAGCCTAGGGTGGCAGTGGTTTTGGCGTGTTGCCTAGTGCCAACGCTCGCTGAGTTAAATTCTTCATACTCATTCAGTACCTTAAACTGGGGACGCTGCTTCGAATTTTAGAGTCAGCGATGGCGTCTTCGGCCAGGTAAAGCGGCACTGTTATTTTAATACCCCGATCACCAAACACCACATGACCACATCCTCACAAACATATAGTAACGCTCTCATGAGACACCCTCAATCATGTGGCCACGCCTTTGCATACATAGCCACGCCCTCGCAGACTTGGCCCCGCCCCTTCCGAGATTCCGCATCGATGCCGCAACGTTATCGTTGACGTCACAACGTCGTTCACGCCGTTACTGATACCGATTCGCAACGAAACCATCTTAATTACACATAATGATTTCTTAACCTTATTGCAACCACAATAAGTTATAATGCATTGTAATAAGACTCAAATTCAATCAGGCTATGTGTTTAATACATTATTAAGGAGTCGCTAAAATCACGTCATAGAAGATAAAAAAATGACTGTTATTTGTAAAATCGACCTATCATAAAGCGACATCTGTCTGCCATAGAACTTGGTGAAAATTTGTAAAGTCACCAAACTAGGTATAAAACGGATAAAACTGTTCTTCCAGTAAGGATGATGGCTAAACTCTAAGTAGTAGTAAGATCTGGTTTGATTATTTAATCCATATTGCTGTTTGACTGTAGCCTTTCTAGGCTACAGCCAAACAGCAATTTTTGTCTAGTCTACCAAACACGTTCAGATCCATAAGTGCCGTGTAATAGTTTTGGATATCTCATTAACCCATTGAACGCTGGGAAACCAGACAGAATAGAAATTCTATTGTGTCTGGCGCCTTCAGGCGACATTAGCGGCTAAAGGAGAGTCCAACAATTTAGGGTTCCATAATTATCACTGCCCCTAGCGAATAGTTATTGATATCCAGTTAAGCAAACGGAGACAATTATGGCGAATTTGAAATACTTTTCTAGGAATGTTAGTGTGTTATTGAAATGATGGTTTTTGCAATGTAAAACCTCACTAGATGGCGCTACGTTGGTGAAAGGTCTAGGATCATTTCGATTGGTCACTGATGTTTGTAGTGACATTAAATATGCAAATGTCACGCGAATAACCAATGGGAAGAGAGCAACTTGCTATTATATTTGACAGATTATTAAATTACAAATACCCTCATTGTTTTTGAATACACATATTGCGGATAGAGTAATCATATTAAGACTATTCAATAAAACAAGTTATTAGAAAATTGTGTATGCTTATCTATTTCATTGATTCAACTATGCTTTGCATGATACGTATCAATACATCTGGATTCCATATATTGTTGGGTGGTAGGCTCAATACTAAGTCATAGTTTGGGTAATCATTGCAGTACCAGATATTGATAAGTAAAATAGAAGATTTATGAGCTTCTTTCGTCCGAAAAGGGGGCACTGTTGCTTATAAAATTACAGCGTTTTTTAATATAGAAAAGCTGTAATTTTAAAAACGTTGCAATTTTTTGTTATGTAAAAAACTCGCCTGATGGTAAGTGATACCCCTGGCCATGACAGAGCGTCATTGATGGAGAGACCAACCACTGCCAGACAGTTATTATTCTCCGTTCCGGTAATTTAACTAGCTACAGCGCCCTCATCCCGAAACACAAAAGTGCATAGCACTTATTTCACGGGACGATATCTGGCACTGCGGTGGCACCTAGACGACTCAGTATCGAATCTGCCTCAAAGTAAATTTTAAAATTATCTAATATTACGGTATAAGTATAAAGTAATATTATGAATTATACAATAGAAGAATTGTTTTGTACGCTCATTCAATCATTTAACATCAACTCCCTAAAGTTCAGGTGGAATCATCAGTAGTGCTGGTTTTGGTTTGCGCACTAGTCGACGATAACTTGCATATGCTGTACTGACCTGTGTCTCTACCGACTAGTAATAGTCATTAACCCTTTGCCCGCCAGAAATCTAGATATATGGAAAACTATTGTTAAAGCGTCTCCAGTGTTGCCGCACTATCGATACTTGTACACCTCGAAAATCATCTATACTATCGATAGTCAAAGTCAAAAACATTTATTTCAAATTAGGCTTACAAAAAGTACTTATGAACGTCAAAAATATACAAAAATATAATAAAAAACGATTAAAACACTAAACTAAAAATATGAGTTTTGATGCTTTGAAAAAAAAAAGCGCTTCAGTGGTTTGGCCTGTTGAGAAAGAAGCACCCAAGAAAACTCAACAGTGTAGCCTTTTTTAAAAACATTCTCATTTTCCTTAATGTAACAATATATCATAAACACTGAAATAGCTGAGCAGTTTAAGACCACGGATTTTTATAACATAAATATTCGTCAATAGTGTAGTACCCTTTTTTAGGAAGGTGGTTCTTTTTTTCTAGCTTTAAACATGTGTAAAGGTAACTCGACAATATTTTGCGGTACCTTATATAGATAGCTTAATTTAGCGCAATAATATTGATACACTGCAATACTATTGATAGTATCGTAGCTCAATATAGACATGACTACATTCAACGAGCCTTTACAAATTATTTAGCATTCACTTCACCAGGTATACACCACAGGGTTCCGTATGTCATGCGCTTAACTCACTTTGGCATGAAATCGCTTTAAAACCGTCGTACGATAATAGACGTAACTTTCCTGCACAAGATTCTAAATCATAAAATCATATGCCCCGACCTGCTATCCTCAATAAATATAACTGCACCACGCAAATGCCCAAGGAAACCATTCACTAAGACTTTTACGCTTCCTCGTTTTAAAACGAACCTCGGTTTACATTACCCCCTCGCAAGAATATGTAATTCCTATAACACCCTTAATGAAAAATCATCTGACCTTGACATATTTACACAAAAACATATTTTTAAACACAAATGCTGAAACTGCTCGATAGTCTTCACTCATAATCATATTGTAACTTTTCTTTGCATACTCGTATGTTCAATTCAAATGTTTTTTATTATATATTTTTATCTTCTGTTTAAATGCCTCTAACTACAACAATGTTGTGTGTGCATGTAAAAGGCTTGCATATATGAACCTTATTCATGAAAATGTAAATACAAACGTTGATTATGTTTTGCTGTATTTATAAATAAATAAACTATCGATACTATCGATAATGGCAATACTATTGATAGTATCAATAGTTGGTGTAATTATTTACAAAGCCGATACTATCGATAGTAATGTCTATATTGAGCTACGATACTATCGATAGGCCGATCGATAATATTGCTTTTGCCCAACAATCGATAGTCGACTATCGAGCGGTAACACTGGGCGTCTCTGGCGGTCAAATGGTTAAAGTCAATTGATTTTGATGATCTCGAGGATGGGTTTCGCTCGGCACACACCGGCCAGTAAGTTCCTAGTTTCGTGACTCGATCGTTGTGGCCCTGCGACGGAAGCTATATTGTGGTCCGATATATGGCCATATGGCATCTCCTCGAGTCAGTGACGGCTCACGAGTCATTATATTGTTAGCTAGTGATTGCTAAGTATACATTCGTATAATGTACATATAAGCGATACATACGCACTCATGCTATGAGTATCAGAATCGCCGCTTAGAATTGTATAGTTAGCAATAACTTGTTAAGAACACGTATGTTATATTATTATTACCCGATACTGTCTGGGGATGCACGCAGCTGTTGATATTTTAAGTTGTAGGATTAATTATTGGTTTACGATGTGAGGAGTGTCGAGAATTTTTAGAGATGACAAAAATCTCGTTAGTTAGTTGAAGTCGGGAAGGATGGCTACTTTCTTCCAACAGTAAAATTAGGCCATTGAACATTTCGACTGAGCTTGTTGAACAGTAGCAGAAGTCTGAACTGAATATAATTTTGTTAAAGTTAAGTTGCGTAACCTTTAGGATCGTTAAGTGTATGTTTTATAGTGAAGTGGCGACGCGTAGTGGCGCCGCATTACAGACTGCGTACGCGCAGCTGCCTGCAATCTCAGTCAGCCATGATAATTATAATGATAATGTTTAATGTAAATACTGTCTTTTGTTTTTGTTGCATCTATTATAATAATTTTATTGTGAAAGTTACTGTTTTTATGTATGGGAATTTAATGAATTTTATATTATTTTGTGTACTGCATAAGTTATTACCTAACCATGATAGGACTCCAGCTATTATATTTATGGCGTGGAGACTTTTCAAGTTTACTATAAATATAGTTAATAATATGAATAACGGAATGAGTACACCAATTCCTGTACGATGGTCGAGAGTAAGTATGAATGACGATTTATATAATGTTTGTAGTGAAATGATTATTACCAAGTATAAATATATGATTTGTTTTAACAGTAATAGCAAGCTATATTTACTGTATATTTTAATAACTTGCATAATCTTTTTGGTTTCACTAATATAAGAGCGTACCTATGTAATATCGCTAAGATTGGCATAATATGCTGAGTGTCACTTATAATGTACCGAATCTTGTATCCGAATATTAAAGTGGATCAATAAAACAGTCATTTTCAAATGGTTTCTTTCATTTATATCTTTATTTTTACTACACTTATTTTATTGTTCTTAATAAATACANCCCCGGCCTAAGCTATGTGACGGGTCGCTAAACTAAATGTGAGAAGCGAGCGAGCATCGCGAATTGGCACTGAAATAATAATGTCGGAAGGATCTCGGTGAAGTGGGTCTCAAATAGGCCTCGTGAAAAAGTAACTTCCCTTGTTATTGTGTAAATCAAAATGGGCTGATATTCCACTGTTCCGTACGCTGCGTTTTGAAATGATCTGTTTTTTTATCTGGCTAGCTCTATGCTTCAATAAGCATACATTTTGTTATAAATAACTTGCCCATTCATTCAATTGTTCACGGATTCAAATATATTGTTCATAATAAATGTTAGAAGACATTTAAGTAAAATTTCCACTGTGTAAAATGTATCTACAATTTTCACTAGAAGTGATTTCTAAAGTCGTCTTTAGAAATAACCGTAATTTAGAGATACTAAAAAAGTAAAAACTGCACACAGTACAGCTTCATATATAATGTGTAGTTCTCTAAAATGTTTGCCCAACATTTATTGGCTAATCATTTTGTGGAAATTAGTGACACTAATCAACAATCTTTCCTTACACTTGATTCAGAGCATAAAGGCAGTCTTCAATTTAAAAGAAATGGCATTTCAGTTAATTTTGCTTTGTCTTCAGTATTGAAGACAAACAAAATTAATAATAATCACGGAAGCATAGTATTATGCTTATGTGATTTAATTTAGATAATCTAGAATATTTATTAGTTTGCTTGGGATCTTCAATAATTACCCAGTCGATTCCGTAAAATACGTGCTGTCGTTATGAGCAGCCAGTGCTAAAGATGTGTAAGCAGTATCAGCGTGGATGGCCTCGGTACTGAACTGCCACATACCACCGAAAAGTGTATGCTGCACTCCACCGAGAGCTTTGCAAACTGACTCCGTGGCTTCGAGATTTGGATCCACCTGCACATATGTATATAGCATTAATAAATAAATGTTTGCAATAAAATATAAAAAGTTATACATTACTTCTATTAACACACTATACAGTCTGAATTTTCTGTAAGAAGAAACTGAAACTGTATTGAACTGTAAAAAAAGTACATGAATCGTGTTAGTCTTTTAAATGTTGAACATTATGTTATAACCAAAAAGGATTAATAACAATATTTGACACAAAATATAATTCGCTATTTAGTATACCAAAAGAACTGCAAGTTCTATAAAACACCAATGATATTCTGTATACATAAAGGTAGATACGCCACCCGTGCCTCAAAAACGAAACGTGTTTTTCAATGATGTAAAAAGTTTAGATTCGTGATATGCTCACAAAACAACCGAAAAAAGTGTTCCAAATGCAGCGACAGCTATGTGCTGTACACATATTTCGAATGAGCGTAATAAGCGCCTTACACAATATACAAAAGCCTACAACTGTATTCTCTTTGGCGGTTCGTTTTTGAGGCACGGGTAGCGTATCTTTCTTTATATATACAGAATATCATTGGTGTTTTATAGAACTTGCAGTTCTTTTGAAATACTAAATAGCGAATTATATTTTGTGTCAAATATAGTTATTAATCCATTTTTTAGGTATTTTTAAGGTAGTTATTGTTTTAAAAGAGGCTGAAAAGCTTTGCAGTCGTGATATGATAACGACAAATAACATCTGAAGATACATAACTGATGGCCCAGTTTATCTCTTTTTTATGTTATAGCGGGCAAACGAGCAGGCGGCTCATCTGATGGTAAATGACGCCGTCGCCCATGTACATTTGCAATACCAGAGGGCAAAGAAATTATTAATTATTAGCAATCTTTTATTTACTGCCAATACAAAATGCGCATACTAACAAACGATCGTTGAAAACAGGATCGCGTTTCTCACATAACATTCCCTACGCGCAATTGACACTTTACTCAGCCATACAATGGGTAGGTGTCCTACGTGCCCACGCTATATCGTTCATGCGAGTGAGTATAATCAACGATGATACGGACACCCTTTTCTTACTTTCGTTTCTCAGTAGATATCAAAGCTTTTGGGGTCGGGTTTCTATGTTTACCGTAACTTTGCACATTTCTACATTTTCGGCACATTGTTTTGTTACTGTATTTTTATTGTATATCATACACAAGTACAAGTGTCGTTTTGTTTATAATAATGTCGTTTATTTTATTCAAGTCAGTTTTGTTACTTTCTTCATTTAACTTCGAAAGATATGTTAAAGTAATATTATGTCCATTAATTTCAAATTTAATAATGTTGACCAAAACAATATTTTGCGGTCATCAAAATTAAAATCTATTGTATCACTTTCAATATTTCCTTTTACAATAAAATTTTGAGTCATTTCAATAAAGGTGAGGCGCAGCTATTTGTGTTATTATCTGCTTTTCGGCAACATCAAATATTAACCACAGTAGTGTGACAAGTTAACAACTATTACCAGCTACCAATAACCCATGAATTATATATTATTATATATACTATATGCACATACACGTAAATTGGCAGATGGTTATTATTTTTTTTTTATTAATAAAATTACGTCTACAGACTTATGGTCCGTACTCTTTTTAGCTTAAGATTATTTTGTAATTTAATTATTTTAATATTATGTTAGTGCTCCGCGCATGGGGCAAAATAATTGGTTAAAGGGGAATGGGATAACAGTCAGAATTAAAATAACTAATATTTAAATTATTTTTTTGTTCACATAGTAAATAACTTACCTCAATAACGAAAGCACATCCATAATCCAACAGCGATTGAAACACGCGTTTGGCACCTTCTTCTGTATTAAGAAACTCGTTAACTTCACTCTTGCAACTTTGCTAGCAACTTCATCACCAGCCCACAATTTTGGGCTGAACCTCCGTCCTTCAATCCATTTGGTGTATTCAAACTCGATAAGGAAATCTGGAGTGAATGAGGAGTTGTGTCCGTCATCCCCTGTAACAAAAACACATTTTTAATGCTTTTCCTTTTATCGTATGACCATTTTCATCATCATCATCATCAGCTCATTATACGTCCCCACGAGGGGCACGAGCCTACCCCTATAGAGTGATTAGGCCTTGGCGTCCACGCGGGCCCAGTGCGGATTGGACGACTTCACGCACAACCTTTGAATCTCTTCGCAGGCGTGCGTGAAGGTTTCCTCACGATGTTTTCCTTCACCTTAAGTAATATTATGGATAACGTACATATATTTTCGAAAATTCGAAAACACATTGGTACGTGTGGGGATTTGAACCTCAGCCCTCCCAGTAGGAAGGCGACAGTCCACACCATTGAGCCACCGACGATGTCCATTTTAATACTTACTAATTTTATGAAGAGACATTAGCTTTTATTGATATCTAAGCATTTTTCTTCACTTGTTTTTTAAGATTTTTATTTTATTTATTTATTTATTCGTCCAAAGCATGACAATTTTAAAGTAATGTGTTTATTTTATTAGAAATACTAATTTTATTCTAGTTTATACTCCTATAAAGTCTCCACTGTCACCCTATTTATGAATAAGGGCACGAAAGTTTTCATGAGACTGTAGACAGTAATTAATAAAAACCTATTAATGCCTAACAACTTACAAAAAGAACTGAAATTCCACCAAAAACATTTCATTTAAGATGTTGCCTAGACAACCACCTAAGGTTTGCACTTTAAAAAAGATACTGGCTGTAAATATTAACTGATATGTAGATTTTGTTAAAGTAAGGGTCGGTAGAGTTAAGTCGTGTAGATTTTGTAGCTTGGCTATACTGATATTTTTTCCACAGCGCAAACCTTATGTGGTCTTGGCAACATTTTACATATAATGTTTTAGGTGGTATTGTACTTACAAGTTATCACTATGTTTGTTTTCTCGAAACTTGTATTTGATATTTTTGTATCAGGTATGTCATTAATGTGAATGGCCCTTTGATTAGTGTCTGCATGAAAACACGATGTGCATCTGCAATAAAATGTAAATATTTATATATATTAGAATACATTAATTTATAGCCCTCCAAGTCTAATGGCAAAAGAAAAGCTTTTTTGTTTACAATTATCCGCAGCGCATCTTTGACCGTCTACACTCTACATCTTTCATCAAAATTGTCGTTCAAATATTTTTAACTGTATGTGTTTGTAGATTAATTGTATATGGAAAAAGCCATGCTTCGGCGCGAATGAGTCTGTTCGGCCAAAGTGCTACTTCTCAAACTATAACTGACGTAAAACGGAACGCCAGCCTTATGTGAGGCATCTAGAGGCGCAATACCTCCTTAATTCTCCAGTTTTAGGGTTCCGTAGCCAAATGGCAAAAAACGGAACCCTTATAGATTCGACAAGTATTTCTGTCTGTCTATCCGTCCGCCTGTATGTCACACCCTTTTTTCTCCGAAACTATAATCACTACACTATTCAAACTTTGTAAGTATATGTATTCTGAAAACCGCTATTAGGTTTTGACAAGAAACTTGAAAAAATAATAACATATTTTGGGATTACCTAATCCAACAACGAAATTTAGTTTGAACGATTTCTGGTGTGTAGTTTTTTAAACGTCATAAACGGTGAACCACTATTTTTTTTTCATATTAAAGCTGTATTAGGTGCATAAGTAAATAAAAATAATTTTATTTTATGTAACTTGCGGCTGCGGAACCCTCCACGGGCGAGTCCGACTTGCGCTTGGCCAATTTTTAATTCTCCCTTTACCGTTATGGTTGACAATGCACTCGTTATTATTTTAGGGTACCGAGTTCCCATAGGCGGCCTAATTACTTAAAATCAAGTGAATCATCATTAATACTTGTTTGCTTACTTGTGAAATTTATGGAAAGATAACTACGATGGCCGTTTACTGTTGGACAAAGGTTTGAAGAAACAATTAATGGCTTGACAACTTAGAAAATTGATTTAAAAACGTTTATAAAATGATGGTTCAAAAACTTTCAGGCAGCACAACAAAAGTAAATAAATTTTAAGAAACATCATCATCATCAGCTCATTTCATGTCCCCATCGTGGAGCGCGAGCCTACCCGTGTAAGATGTATAGGTCTTAGTCGTCCAAACGGGCTCAGTGCGGATTGGCCGACTTCACTTCAACCTTTGAATCACTTCGTAGGCGTGCGCAGGTTTCCTCATGATGTTTTCCTACGTAAGAGCGTCGGATGACATACATATATTTCGAAAAATTGAAACACATTGAGACGTGGCAGGGTTTGAACCTGCGCCCTCCAATCGGAAGGCAACAGTCCACACCGTAGAGCCACCACGATCCAATTTTAAGAATCATCATCAGCTCATTAAGCGGCCCACCGAGGGCACGAGCCTGCCCGTAAGGGTGATTAGGCTTTAGTCGTCCGCGGGTCCAGTGCGGATTGGACGACTTCACGCAACCTTTGAATCGCTTCGCAGGCGTGCGCAGGTTTCCTCACGATGTTTTCCTTCACCGTAAGAGCGTCGGATGACGTACATACAATTTCGAAAAATTGAAACACATTGAGACGTGGCAGGATTTGAACCTGCGTCCTCCTAATCGGAAGGCAACAGTCCACACCGTAGAGCCACCGACGATCCAATTTTAAGAATAATGACGCAAAATTCTACAGCTAAACACGAGACTTTCAAATGAATACGATATACAATATTGCTTTTGGTGTCTCTGAAAAAATAAATTGACATCATTAATGACGACTTCAATTTATATTTTCGTATCGTAATGAGATATAACATACACATTTATTTTGCAAGAATAACTCGGTGTGTTTATCATTCGATGCTTTTGAAACGTCTCATCCAAGAAAATACTTATAAAAAATGTGTTTTGTTATATGTGTGTATGTGGTCTTTAAAAATGTGTTTTGATATATGTTTTTATATTATGCAAGAAAACCAGCAGCGTATTAAAAAATAACTTCACAAAACTTATTTACATCAAGTATGACCAGTAACAGGTTTTCCTATAATATTATATTTCCAATATAATATTAACCAGACATGGTAGCCTGTGTACAGTATCCAACCTAGCAAGAGCAAATATTTCTGTAGCAATCACTGGTTTGTTGCGTCTTTAGATGATAACGTTTGTAATAAAGGGTGTGTATGAGAAAAAAAAATTAAAACTGTACCTGCAATGGTCACGAAGCCAACAATCTTCAAATTTAATCAAGGTTCCATCGGTAAATATTATTTCTAAACTTCGGTCGGCTACCTTAATTTTTTCAAAAGCTGCAAAGTTTGTAATCATTTCAATAAATAAAATAATAACGGGGACTTTCCTATCGAAAAATACGAATTAGGGGATTTTGAATTTGCAAACAGTTAATACCAGACGTAGTTACAAAAGTAGAAAAGTAGAAGGACTAACAAAAGTCGCAGGAGGAAAAGTAGAAAAGTAAAACAAGTAAATTGACGACCCATTTGATGTAATGGTTGAGATGTCGGCGACTACACCAAGCGTTCCGGGTTCGATCCCCGGGCAGTAACATTTATGTGCTTGAACATATCTAATTGTATTAGTTTGGATGTTTCTATGTATAATATGTATGTAGTAACAAAATAAATAGTATGTTTATCCTTTGTTTATTACCGATGCTACAGGCTTCAAGCTTAACTTGGGGCTAGAAGCCTATGTATGAATGTTAGTGGAAATTTTTATCATTACTGTACGAATGAGCATAGATACACGAGGCGAGGACTTAACCAAATGGAATGAGTCCTTAAGAAGGTTCGGGTCCCATACAGAAAAAGAGTATGTATGAAAGGATTTTGAATATGAAGGAAGCTAGGAAACTATATTACGGCCGCGAGTCTTAGTCTCAAAATTTGAGACTAAGGCGTTAGTTTTATTTATTTATTGGAAAACAACAATACAGGCAAAAAATGTTCGTCTTCTTTTATTCGAGGCAGTTAATAATACTTTTGAAGCCACACCATCATATCAGATTGACTTACAGGTATATAATGTTAATAAGGTACTCTAAGGCTGAGAGAGAGAAAGAGTCATACTAATTTTTTACTTATTTACACTGTAGACTGTAAATAAAATAAAATTGTCTTCGGTATGCAGACGGCCGTTACACTAAGCTCTACTCGAATAGATAAAAACTTGTGTAATGATAGATTTTTTTTTAATGAGTTGTAAAAACTTACTTGGCTGTGGGGTACTCATTGTGGTGCTTAATCAGAGCTATTACTTTTTCACTAAATAAGAATCTGATAACTCTTTAAGCTAAGTTACGTCTTGTTACTAATATCTCGTTCGAACTAATGAACTCTGATAAGAAATACATCTCGAGGCAAGGCCGCCTTGTTTAGATTAATAATGTTGTGTATATGAGTAAAAGAGAAAGATGTACAAATAAATTTGTAGTCAAAGATGACAAAGCACTGCTGTACGAATTCTCAGATAGTTTATTTTTTACATATCATTTATGAACGGTCATTGTCAATGTTTTATCTTACAAAGGATAAATATGTTGTAATACTTGTCACACCAAATCAGAATTATCATTGAACGCTCCAAAACCAATTAATAAGCAGTTTGAGGTACACATTATCATACTTCACATAAAGTTACAGCATATCCAAGTTGACATTTGTATTACATCAGTGTTTGAAGTGATTTAAACATTAACAGGTTGAAACTACCTATAGTGAAACTGATTCATTTGCACTTAAAAATCGCTTAATCAAAATGTTGAACCCCGCAGTACAGTACACTGAAACATTTTTTGATTAAAGTGACTTGTTTTTGTGCCTAACAAAAATCCCAGTAAACAAAGCGGAACAAAATGTAATTTCCAATACCAATACCAAGAGCTTAACATGTTTTCGGTAGCAACAGTTTATTTTGGGAATGCCCCAAACAAGTTTTGGTAAAGCCCGTTAACATAACGAAACATCTGTGTAATCCGAACCCTTTTTATCGGATGATTAACAGCTTTGCATTTAATTAGTGATTCAAATCAACGTTTGACGTCCATATGGATTGAAAAATCACACCCTTGTTAAGAAAACATACATTTATACCCTTTGGGGTCGAAACGATGTTCACTTACAAGTTTAACTAACGATGCAAATGTAATTTGAAGTAACTAATCAGTGTCTATGATCGGTTTTATACAAAGTGTTTTTTATGTTACACAGTAGTCAAGATCGGCAAGACGCTCACCATATAAGTAGTAAGAGATACGCCTGACCATAACAGAACAACATTGAAGGAGGCCAATTACTGATACAACGACGACAACGTAGGAGACTTCTTCTTAGTGAAAAAACACACTACGCGGCCGCCGTAGCCCGCGCCTCAGCGCCGCACCTCCGTCGCTGTACCGACGAACGGGGCGTGACTCTAGAAGTTGAAACGAACAAACAAACAACGTACATCACACACATACCGTGTGTATGTTAATGTAATATGAAATATAATATAATATATATATATAAATTAGGCGCGCACTGCGGCGGCCGCGTAGTGTGTTATTTCACTAAGAAGAAGCCGCCTACGTTGTATATATATATATATATATATATATTAGTTATTATTAATCATATAATATAGTTTTATTCATCATCAATTCCGCACCGCACCCGTCACCCGAGACAACAGATGTTTGTATCTTACACTTGCTATTTGATTAAGCTCCATAGCTCCATCCTGAAACACAAAATTGCATAACATTTCTATTTGAAGGGACGATATCTGGTTCTGCAGTGGTATCTACCTCGACAATTCAGTATCGAGTCTACCACCTAGATTACGCATTTAAACTCTTTCCTTATATTGGCAGTTTATAGTGTGAATACAGAAGAGTGATATGACCATGATTCTGTTCTTACGTAAATACATTGACGATCCAAGTGGTATAATGGTTGAGAAGTGGACTATTATACAATGGGTTCTTGTATTTAATCCCCGGACAGTACAAACATATAACATGATGGTCTGTTTAAGTAATTTGATGTGGATGTTTTCGTTTAATATGTATAAATAAAATATTATGTACATAAATGAGTTTTCCACTTGTTTTATTTGTAGCCATAGTGCAAGCTCCTATCTGAAATTAGGGATGTGTAAGTATTTAATTACAATAAATGCCGCTAGGCCTTATTCCGTAAATTAAGGCAAAGCTCGATTTCTTTGGCTGTCTTCTCTAAATGTTTCTTTTATCTTCGTCAAAACGATAAGTACTATTGAGCATAGTCAAAACGATAAGTTGACACTATCATAGTATAAGTATTTTTTATTTTGTATGAAATTATTTTCAGTTTAGAATATTTTTTTTAAGTTCATGTCTATATACACATCAGTAAATTTTACTTGAAAGTTAATATTTGAAACTTCTTTCATGGTGACAGAGATTGTTTATATAACGCTGTAATTTAAAGTTAAACGATGTTAGAGTCCTTTATTCAATTCGAACGACCTTTATTAAATTCGGACTGTGGTTTTCATTTTGATGAAGTAGCATTTGACTCTTTAGAGTCAAATAAAACCACTTTCATAAAAAGAGAATGTAAATTGAGCTTTGAGGTTATAATTGCCAGAGCTGAAAGCAATTTTAGTTTTTAAAGGATTCGTAATAAATACTGAGTAAAATTTTAACTTTTATAATTCGATTATTATCATAAGAATAATCGAATCTTAAAAATACATTTATTTGTAAGACCCAGGTAGTTAAATAATATCATATGAAAAAGTGTAAGACCATGTCTTGCTATTTGAGACGTAAAATTTTTATAGAATTGACAAGTGTTACATTATTATAATTTATATACTAACAATGTTAATTACTAATTAAATGTTCGTTTCATTTACATATTGTGCAGGCTGAATCACCTGATTGTCTCAAAAGAAAATTCTTTTCGATCTTTGGAAGGCACGTTAAGACGTTAGTCCCCTTAAATACTCGGATATTAGTCCTACGAGTAGCAACTACCAATCCGGGCATTCGTGGGGATTAATCTTCCCATATTTGCGCCGCCTGTACTTTGCAGTAGACCATTATAGCTTGATGTTGATAAAATATTTATTTGCTTTTTGGAAAATTATGTATATAGCCCATATTGTAATATTTACATCTCGCAACCTAAACTGTTCGATTCATAACAGTTTTCCTCGGGCATTCGTAAAATTTTATTTATATATGTAAATTTGAAAGCATGCTCTCATGGAAACAGAACATTACGTGGAATTTGAGTCTATAATATTGTACCGTGGAATATGCTATCGAAATTTCTGGGGTCCCAACCAATTGCAATAAACATCGTTTAGTAACCCCATAGTTCGCGGGCATTTCGTAAAAAAATCTCTTCAAACATACCGGACACACTGTAAGGAAGAGCTGACATTATGTTGAGGGATATACAATTTTAAATTTACTTTTCAGTATCAGATAATATATGAATCAAATTTAGTCATGCTCCATTCAATGGAATAAATTTCGTTCAATGTACGACTACAAGAAGCACTTAATAACGAATGAAAAACCGAAGTTCAATTGATTTTGATAATTGAAAAAAAAAATTTTGGCCTGTTGAGATAGAAAAATCCTAGTCCTATACGGGACAATATCTGGCACTGCGGAGGTAGCTACATAGACGACTCAGTATCGAGCAGTATCGAGTCTACCAATTGAATATGTTTTAGGGTTTAGAAAGTTTTACGTTAAAGTATCTTCAAAAATGTTTACATATTCTCTATGTATTAAATGATGTTATTATAGATAGCTAAAATCATATTTTTTATTGCTTTATATACATAAGAGCAGTGTGTCAGAAACAACAAAAGTTCGTGTAGTCCTTCTTGTTATAACACTCGGAAATAAAACCAACATTCTTACTTTTATATACCTTTCATTTCTCTTTATTTTGTTTTTATTATGTTCGGCGGGTTGATCATTTCGTTTTCTATGCACATTCGTAATATACGAGTATGGTTGCGGGAAGAGTCTACAGTTTTTTTTTGCAGAACTTTCGTGTGTCCACTAGATTTTCGTGCGCGCGTTGTATAAGATTCAAGACGTCAGAGGAGGTAAAGAAAGAAGAAACGCAGTATACCTAGAAGAGGTTAAATGTGGAGTTAAGTATTCGGAAGAAATGAAGACCTTGGCTGAAAAACAGAGGTAGCTAAATAGCGGCTACACCGATTGAGTAGGCACACGGACGACCGCACGGCGAAAACCGAAGGCGTACGAGTGTTTGTCACGCCCCAGAAGGGGAGAAGTGACCGTGACACTAGGACAAAGAGTTAAACAATTTGTAGGGTGTAAAGAAATGCGCGCGGTGATAGAGTAAGTATTGTTCCGTGCGCACCTCCCGCGCTTAGTATAACCGGATGGTTGAGTCAGGCCTTGGGAAGGTGGTGGGATAATGTCCACTTGACTTAAAATAGAATCAATGTTTCCGACCGATATTTTATTTGTTTAGAACGTACTACGTAACTACTAGGTACGAGTATGTTAGAATATAGATGCGGTCGTATCCAACCAACTTTCCATGTCCTATCCATATCATATACCTTTGAAAAAATTACGAAAAAGCATCTTTCGTGATTGTTTAAAAGTGATAATTTTAAGTAATAACTGTCATTAAAAATAACAGTTATTACTTAAAATTAAAGAATGTGAAAGTCAGTTAGAGTACATTTACCATGCAAACCACTGAAATTAAAAACTATTCCTATAATAAAAACCTCAGCAAAAACCTTCTGTAAAAACTAGCCAAGTCTCGATGGAGCTGCTTGTTTATGTCTAAAAAGTAATGAAATCCAGACAAAGCCGTGCCAAGCCTCTCTCTCTCTTCAACCTATTGCAGTCCACTGCTGGACATAGGTCTCCCCCATTTTGCGCCAGACATCCCGGTCCTCCGCCTCATCCAGCTTCCACAGCGACTTTCGCAAGTCGTCGGTCCATCGGGCCGGAGGGCTTCCTACGCTATGCTTGCCAAGACGCGGTCTCCACTTCAGAACTCGTCTGCTCCAACGGCCATAGGTTCTGCGACATACGTGACCAGCCCACTGCCACTTCAACTTGCTGATCCGGCGGGCTATGTCGGTAACTTTAGTTCTCTTACGAATTAAATCATTTCTAATCTAAGCCAAGCCTAAGGTTCCTTAATGCGATTTCCTAATTTTGTGCGACTTGGCCGTTGAAGAGTACATAACGGTACACATCCATGACACCATTGCACCAATCTGTCACCAGAACCGCTACTCATTAACGATGGAAAATTGCTTCTTGGAAAACGTTGATTCGGTAACCAGTCATTTATGGGCTTAATAAAGCAACTGGCATATAATGGATGTTCAACCTCATCTCATCTCGTTCCCAAGCCAGTTTCTTCGTCCTTAACCTTCCAGTTATACAGGCCGAAAGGTAGAAGATGCGCGTCGTACAATGGGTCGCGCAATCACCACATGCAACATCTGTTTTCCACATTGGCGACAAAGTATGTGTCGACAATCAGGAATAGGCCGGAGAAACGTTAACCAAAAAATGTCCGAGCCACACTAATTACTCGTACATTTAATTATTTTTATATTTATAACACAAAATTAATAATTTTAAATTTTGACCTTAACGTGTCACTGAAAGGGTACAAAATCAAAAGCATGAGCACACTACTATGTCATTATGACATGTGACATTGAATGAAAATTCTACCCAACTGACGCGATGGGCCGAATTTTGCCGCGGTCACTTTATGAATGAGATTGTGCATCTAGCATGCACAATCATTTTTTATCTCTTTATTCAAATTCGTATAGTACATCTTTTCCCTCTGAGGCCTGACAAACACACAAAATATGCCTTCATTGTCTGTCGTGCGGTCGTCTGCGTGACCTTCGGTGCAGCCGCTAGCAACTTAGTCTTCAAGATCTTTTTCTATCCATATTACACCTCCTAGTTCAATCGCTTTACTAGGTGATGGACTCGATATCGTCGTCAAGGTAGGTACCACCGCAGTGCCTGATATCGTCCTTTGAACAGGAGTGTTATACACTTTTTTGTTTCGGGATTAGGGCACTGTAGCTAGTGAAATAACCGGGTATGAGAGACCTAACATTGTTGGTTTCCTTCAATACCGCTCTGTCATGGTCAGGCGTATCACTTACCATTAGGTGAGCGTCCTGACCATCCTGAAAAACTAACGCAAAGATTGTAAAAAATTCAATAAAAATCATTCAATCAGCACAACGAATCACGCTTGGCTCAGTAATGAAATGGCGGCCGCGACCGCGCGCCATCTGAATTGTAAATGTTATTATTGCGGGCGCAATCGGCCGGCCGCGCTGACTTCCCTTCTAGACCCAGCTGCCGAATAATTATTACCGGTGAACGGAATTTTTATTATAGTTTTTAAACTTTAGGTATTTAAACTCTGCATTAACAGTTAGTACTTACAGTTTTCATGTGGATAAGATTAGCTGTTATAAAACGACAGAATTATCTCAATTTTTTTTTATTTATTTTGAGCCACAAACAGGTAAGTAATAAAAAACCTTATTTAAATATAATAAATATTACAGACTCAGCATAGCTGGCCACTTATAGTATTTAAGTATTACGATTTGTAAACCTCACTTATTTTACCAAAACTATAATATGAAATTGCTAAAAAGCCCTTTTTGTGACTTAACGCTGAGTGACAATAACAAACACGTCAAAATAAATTATGGAGTCACTAGCCATAGTAATTATACTTAAAAGTAACAATTATTCTGACAAAACGTTATCTGTGTTTATAATATTTGAAGTGCAAATACTCGTAAAATATACATCATTTACCTATAAAGCTAATGCAATTGAAATCACTGACTTTTTGAAAAAAATGAGCGTAATAGCACACTTAAACGACACAAGCTGAAATTCTGTCAAACATAACATGCTAAACCGAGCTCCAATCTGCGAAGGCATAAGGCATTGTTTACACCTAACGTACACTTAATAGTAGTATATACTATTAAGTGTATATATACTATATATACACTTTGGTGCCGCAATTTGGTGTGTATACAGAACTTTCGCTTCCACCCTGCGTTGAAGCAAGAACAATTATTAACATTCTACCAAGTGTCAGTGAAAACGTTAAGGATCCCATGCAGAAGACGATAGTTAAAGTGTACAATAAAAAACTAAAGAGTTTGTAATAAGGGTTCCGTACAAAAAGTCATCGAAAATAGTTTAGGACTGTCTATGGATTCATTCACGTTCAAATGGATGTACTGATTTTGATTAAGATGTAAATGGAGGTGGGTAGCCTCTCCTTTAGTTACCAACATAGTATGCCAGATCAAGTTAATGTGGCAGTGGGCTGGTCACGCTCGTCGCAGAACCGATGGCCGTTGGACCACGCCTTGGCAAGCGTAGAGTAGGACGCCCTCGGGCCCGATGGACTGACGACTTGTGAAAGGTCGCTGTGGAGGCTGGATGAGAAAAGCGGATATCTGGCGCAAAATTGGGAAAACCTATGTCCAGCAGTGGATTGCAATAAGTTGCAGAGAGAGCCTCCCCTTTAGATTACCGTTACGGTTACTTTATATCCCAATATTTGTTACTAAGGCAACGACGGATTGAGAGGAAGAGACATGAAAACACTGTTGTCCTTAAAAGGTTATGTTTTTAAATAAAGTGTTATTATTTATATTACTAACCTATAGAAGCCACCTATAATCCAGATTAGCATTTAAAAGTTTTAAAATTAATGAAATATTGTTGTATTTCTCGCTAATTAGTTAATGAAGTTTAGTTACTTGCCTAATTTTGTAGTTCTAGGTAAAATGGCAAAATTTTAATGTTCTTTTTAGTAAAATATGGATTCACTAATATTTAAAAAATGTATGTTAACCTTTATATAATACAGTCTTATATATCTAAACACATGGATAACAAGTGTAGTATGAACGATGCTTTAGTCAAATGTGTGCTTTGTTCGTGCCCGCATGCGGGACTGGCCACACAAGCGCATCAAATGGTAACACACAGTTTACCTTGTTTGTGTATCAATTATGGACTCGTAACACGGTATGAAAAGTTTCCATTGCTTTAAGATAGGCATCTTTTTCCAGGTGATAGCATTTTAGTAAAGATATGACGTCTCTCTCTCTTCATAGGTTATTATTTTTTCTTATGTGTTCATTGCATATAGGAAAACAATTGTCACCACTGCTCGTAGACTACCTAGGGACTACTTAATAGCAAAACAATCAGTAATTACTTTTGTGTTTTTAGTGACGTTTTAGTAAGGGTTAAAACGTACCGCAGTGGTATAAAAAATGCAAGGGATTTTTGTTGTATGTGGTTATTGCATATTATTAAACAATTATTACCACCTCTTTTCTACCCTGCCGGTACCAAGACGACCTTTGTTGTACACACCATTTATAGGTTACTGTCTGGTGATTTTTTTGTGTTTATGAATAGTTCTAACTGTTATCAGTCTGTGAGGTACACTTCAAAATATATATATCTATTTCTACTCGTAGATGTAACCTTCTGCTATTTATCACTTACCCGAGTGCAAAGTGTAGTTATTTAAAATTCTCACTAAACTTCGCTGTTGTGAAGTCGAGCTGTTAAAATCAATACTAGGAAGAACTTACACCATGTAGGCTGCTGCACGTAAAATTAAGTTAGTATTGAAATATTTCCTGCCCCATGTTCCAAGGGAAACCAAGCCAAACTAAACTAAATTCATGAAGCTTGAGTAATGACGCTAATGGTTTAATCCTCTTCACATACCTCTTCCCCTTCCCATTCATCACATTGCCTCCCGATCTAGAAAGTACAGGTTCAAATCCCGTCACGTACTTATGTATTTTCGTATTAATATGTACGTTTATTCGACGCTCTTACGGTAAAGGAAAATATCGTGAGGAAACCTGAACACGCCTGCGAAGAAATTCAAAGATTGTGCGGAAAGTCGGCCAGTAAGCACGATGCTGTCTTGGACGACTAAGGTCTATACACCCTATACGTGTAGACTCGAGCCCATCAGTGGGGAAAATGAAATATACTCGTTGACTTGTTATCTTTCAACATATACCAACAAAAGAGCCGTGAGCTTGGTTGCATTTCATACACAAAATATAAAAGCAAATGAATTATAAATTCCAGTAAGATAATAATAGCTACCTGGTCAATGTTAGCAATTAGACTTATTAACTACTTTTCAGTTACACGGTTGACGAATCCGCAACTCGTCTAAACAAAAGGGGCAGATTCATTATTTGATCTAAATTGGAAGATCCAGTGCTTGGAAGATTGCCAAAGTGCTTTCCAATTAAACCCGGGTAAACTCGATCGCTATTAAATTATAAATGAAAGTCTCTAATTGATTTTAATTGAAGGATCTTAGACAACTCTACATGGTATTTTTAATGGTGTTATCATACATAAAATTCACATTCATTCCATTGGAACATTGATGTATGGTATATGTATCTACAAAATCAGAAATAGTGAATTGTGTTGTGTTTTATTAGTTGTTAGCTAGTTACCGATGCATTTAATCATAAACTTATACTTAAAGTGTATCAAGATTAAAGTACATATTTAAAAAAAACCTCGTAATTAGAGTTTCAAAATGAATTAGCATTGATGTTTAATACTACAAACAACGATGTTTGCAGTAAAATTTAAATGGTAATGTAGTTATTGTCGGATAAAATAATAAACAAGATAAAGCGGAGGGCCGGGTCATCGGGCGCAAAATGAAGGAAACTTACGGCCAAAAGTGCACTGCAATAGGTTTAAGCGATAAATGACGAAAACTAAACTGACCAATAAAATTGCCTAACATAAATACTCGAAACCTTAGTTAGAAAAAATCCTGAAACACTACTCGCATACCTATCATTATGCAGACACATGAAATTTTTTCAAAAATTTGCCTTACAAAAAAGAGCGCTCTGCTGCTCTTCCGCCAAAAATCCTTTCAACGTTGATTTATTTCCAATAATTGACTTATGCCGGATTCAAATGAAAACAAGAATTCGTTTTATTATTCCACATGGCATGCCTGACTACAAACCGCATTAGCTTCACATTTTTATTTCTCATTTCTCAATATTCTTTTGGTGGACGTAGGATTTTCGTTTTAATGAATGTTTTCCACTTAAACTTTACAAGCGTAAAGCCTTTTCATCGACGCCCTTAAATTTAAAACCAATTCCAATACTGAAACACGTAAATAAACAAACAATTTATTATTACTGTTAATTTAATATTACACTTTTGATTTCACAATTGGGATCACATTGTAAGGAATTATCGTAAAACAAATTAATGTAGAGACTTAACTTGATGCACAATAAAACTGGTTCTTCTAGCAATATTATGTATATTGCTGAAAGAACCAGTTTTAGTAGAATGTAAAAACGACTATGTAAATTGAAAATAAGATTTTTATTAAGGTTTCAGACTTTATTTTAGAAGAGCCACACACTCTTAGCACAAAAAAAATAAAGATTTCACAACTCAATCTTTTCGAGTGAAAAGAGTCGCAAATTAAGCCAAATTTAGTTAAAACTTTGGCCAAAAAATTTGCATTTTTCCGTCCTTGTTGTTTGGCTTCGTAATTTCATCCCCACTGTGTTTTAGAAGTTGTTTTACTTAGTCTGTTTCTTAAGAAAACCAGCAGATTAGCTTTTAAAACTTATTTGTTTAGCCTTAAACTTTCAAGTAACTGGGTTTGTAAATTACATTAGTATATTTCACATTATAACAAAACTAATGATCCTCTGAACTTTTAAAGTAGCTTGGTCATTAAATAACAAAAGATCGTTTTCTTAAAATAATTCAATTAATTCAGGCCAAGCACATAAACGTTACTAACAAAAGTCTTAAGTACTACTGTTAGTATAATTTATAGATAAATGTATGCACATTATAAATATAACAATACTAACTAGCATAAAAGCATTGTCATCATTCATTTCATATATATATATTTTTTTCTTTTTCAATGAGGCGAAAGTGAATAAGCATTTTCAGGGCGGACAAGCTATATTTAACACTTAGCATCAGGCTGATGAATGATAAAAAGGTTAGGTATAACTATTGAACTGTCAGCACGTATCGGGCCAGTGATTGTTTTTATCTCAAATCTAAATCTGAAAAAATATTGTCCCATTCTAGTCCCAAAAATCTGATAAATCTCCGAACAGGATCCGAACCCAGTGTTTTAGCTACAAGACAAGACTTCTTAGCTTAGCCGCGGTATACTTCAATTTGGGACCGTTAAGATTTCCTTAAAAAATTAGGTATTATTTATAGCTAGAAGATGTATGGGTCTAAAGAACTGTGGCAAACAGTTACTTAATACTTGTTAATTAAGGCTGTCAGTCGCCCGTCGTCCGCCCCGCGCCCGCATCGCTCCCCGATGAAGACTGATGACTATTTTATTTCTCAGCTGCACCAGTGTAATCAAATTAAGTTTTTAATTTCTTCTGAACTGGTTTAAGACTTTTTTGAAGGCATTCAGAGCTTTCAAAAAAGTGTTATTTAGTTTAAAAGGGTAAGTTAAATTTTATTCGATGACTATAATAAATCAATGCTTTAATTCGATTTTAACTATTAGTTCCTTTAAATTAAAGCAAAAATAATGTTCTTTCGGTAACAATTTAGGGAAAATGTTTTCTAATGAACTTTGGAACATTTTGGAGACACAACTCAGTAGCTGTAAACGTACGTGTTACTATGAGTGATGAAATTGTATTGAAATGTGTTAACTATATGGGTTCCAGCTAACACTTCATCCATCATCAGCTTATTAGACGTCCCCACCGAGGGGCACGAGTCTACCCATAGAATAGGCCGTAGTCGTCCACGATCCCAGTGTGGTGAACTTCACGTACAACCTTTGAATCGCTTAGCAGGCGCGCGCAGGTTTCCTCGTGATGTTTTCCTTCACCAGAAGAGAATCGGATAAACGTACATATAATTTCGTAAATTCGTAAAGATATTGGTACGTGGTGGGATTTACATTTTGCCACATTGAGTGCTGTTGATGACAGCAGATCGCCTACGGTTTCAAATCTAAGGGAAAGATCTAGAGGGAAATTGGCGAATAAGTGGGAATCATTTAATATGTTGGCGATTTTCCGGGTTGTCTTGCTGGACGCACAGGACTTTCAATGCCTATTTGCATATGTATATATATAGTGTGCACGCCGCTGGCGATACGTTAAATAATTAACTTAAGCGATCATAAATTAAACGCATTAGCTACATATTACGATATGACCTGGCATCCTTCAATAAGAGAGCGTATTCTTATATAAAGGGTCGGCAACGTATCCCTGTGACCTCGGCAGTTGCAAATATCCACGGGCGGCGGTAGCACTTTCCATCAGGTTTACCTCCCTATGTTATAAAAAAAATATGATTACAAAGATAGCAAGAAGGTATAATCCATACTTTTAATTAAGCTTTTCCTGCATGATGACAAACGACAACGCAAGAAAAGCACTCAAGTTAACAACGTCACGTATCCGCTTCATGGTAAAGAAATAAATCTTTTCTTTTTGGGGTTTATTGTTTGAGTGTGATGTCTTGTTGCTTTAGACTGAGCTAGGAAAATGTATTGTTTAATATATTACAATAAACAAGTTTAAGAATAACTGATCGCAACCCGATTTACAAGTTTTGATTTTGAGTAGTTTTCCATTAAGAGATATGTGTGGTTTAAAAAAAATAGATTACATTTTATTGTTTAACACGGTGGTAAATGATACGCCCAACCATGACAGATGGAGTGTTAAAAAAATTAATATCAGTAGATAGTCATTATTTCCCATCAACACTGCCCTACACCCATCACCCGAGTCGGCTGATGTTAAGTCTCTTCATCATCATTCTCCTGCCCTTATCCCATTACTTGGGGTCGGCGCAGTATGTCTTTTATGACCATACTGCAAAAGGATTTGGCATATGATTTTATGATCGGCCGCCTGCCTGACACCAACCCTCCTTGGGAATGTTAAGTCTCTTATACCCGGAAATTTTACTAGATACAGTAAATTTAATGGGAGGTTACCTAGTAAATGCTACTTACTTCTACCTACGTAATCAATAGTACCTTGTACTTCAGTTACTAGTCCCTACCTTCGTAGGTGGGTCGGAGATAGATGCTACTCGTACTATGCTAAATATTTTACCCCTAAGCCTCCCACAGTCCCCGGGTTCATTCTGCCCGGGTTATACCTACCTATATAAGCAGATTTCAGGTAGTCGTGTAAAATTTACAGGTGCGTAAACATACGTGTGAAGCAAGAAACTGTGACTAATCACGTTTGGAAGAAGGGTCAGCACGCCACCTGTCGGTCGATTTGTCAACGTCGGCGTCGACTGCGATTTCCGAATCCCGAGTTATCCCTCGTTCTGATAGTACCTGCCTGGCAGATTAGCGTTAGAAATAACGACTACAGTCCTTTGAAATCGTACATTCGGTATTAAACGTCGATTTATCGTAGTGTACGAGGGTCTGACTTTTTGTATGTTCCGACTTTAATTTATCAAAGGGAAAAGAAATAGATTATCTTAAAGAGAAATGTATTTGGTGTTTCTTCTATTCGCATATAGGTAGGTTTATTTTCTTTGCAGAACATAACAAAACATGCAACTTATCTCAGTAAACATGATTATCACCTATATAAGAATAGTTATTAGTGTGATATTGCATTAAGCCTATATAGAACGCTTATGTATTTCTAGTAAAAATGACGATTGTATTGTCGCCACACTTTCGTCATATTGATGTCTGTCAGGTAATCTTTTATCTTAACTTCACAATTTATTCTCAAAGTTATAAACTAAGAGCTTATTTGTAAAATAGTGTTTATAACGTAGCTGGAAAAATGGTCTAATATGTTTTTTTATGTTACAAAGTGAACTGGACGGTCAGCATGCTCACAGATGGTAAATGATACGCCTGACTATGACAGAGCGGCATTGCAGGAGACCAACAACTGATAAACAGTCATTATTCTCCATCAATGCCGCACTACGTCCGTCACCCGAGACAACAGATGTTAAGTCTCTTATATCCAGTAATTTCACTATTTGAGGGTGAAGCTTGTATTACAAGTACTAAAAACATTTTTCATAGTTTTTTTTTTTGTATTTATACATATATAATTAGTAAATATCAAGATCAATCGCGTGATATATTCCTTTAAATATCTTCCAGTAAATTTATATAATAGTTTATGTAAATCTATATAAACTATTACAATTACATGCAAACTTTTCACATGTTCTGAGACGACATACACCTTCGAGTATGTTTAAATACAATTTTATAAAAACGTTTCAACATAACTATTGTTATATATAGAAAAAAACCTAGGTCAATACAAACAGACATGTTTATGCACACTAATGTTTGTACTGCCCGGAGATCAAACCTGATACCACCAAGAGTAGTTAGATGTCTTTCCAACCATAAAAACAAACGTATCTCTGATTTTTTTCTGTACTCTGTGTCATGCTTAACTTCTCAACCCTTTGACCCTCAATGACGCTTTAAGGCCCCAGACATAATAAACTTTCTACTGTGTCTGGATTCCCGGCGTTTAATGGGTTAAAGAATTTTGAGTTTTGTTGTATGTTCGCGAAGTTACATTTCATAATGTATTTTTTTGAAAATCTGAATGCCAGTTGAGCTGTTATACAGATTCATGCTTGCTTAAAGAAACTGTAATTTGCGTGAATTAGATTTTTTGTTTTTTAGATAGACGAACGAGCACACTATACACTTATATACTAGTGCTAGGTAAGTGATCCAACCACCAAGGGATACTTTTAACTACGAAGGAGCGACAAGTGAGTAATTGACCTTGATACATGGGTAAAATAATATGGTAGAGCGAAAAGGATAAAGTGAATGGTTAAGTTGTTATTGGCCGTTAGTTACCTAACGTATAATTGTCGATGTGTTTTTGACGCCTGACATGAAGATAAAACTATTATCACACTACATTAGAAAAAACAAGTTATTTCCCAACATTTTATTTTCAAAACACCTCATCCTAACGAAGGTAACGTGAAATAAAAAGGACGCCTAAGTGATTCTGATTGTTCCACTAATGGAGTACGCTGCGAATAAGCTTTTAACTTATGAGAGGTGTCGGGTAAGACAACTCCGGTAACGTCCTCTTAGCGGGATATTCCACAGATGCTCTTTTCCTTAAGCGTTGTTAAATCAATTTAAATATATTTATTTGCAAACAGAATGTGTCATTAGTAAAGGTATTTAAGTACATAAGTATCAATTCCATTATACCGGAGTTTGTACCGGCGTGCAAAATACACAATGTCTATTACATTCGAATAAAATTATGAATAAAATTTAACTATACAATTTAGTCTTTTAAGTGCATAGACAAACCGGTTTAATTTAGTACAAATATGTTCAATGTGTTGTTTCCAGTTCAAATGCTGATCAATTTTAAATCCTAGGAACATTATAGATTCCGCCTACTCTATTTTCAACTTTTCATATTTAACATTCACATCACACTGTGACATTTTATAATTTTTAAATTGTAAAAGTTTCATCTTTTTAAAATTCAATAATAAATTATTTGAATTCAGCCAGGTCACAATTGAATCAAGAGACTTATTTATTTGCTCACCATATTTACTTTTACTCAAGCATTTATATAAGAAAGTAGTGTCATCAGCAAATAAAATACATTTATGCTTTGTAATTTTCGGCAAGTCATTCATATATAAAAGGAATAATAAAGGTCCAAGAATACTTCCCTGTGGCACACCGCGTTTGATAACTCTAAGCTGCGACCTATGTATCTGCTTTATGGGTACAGTGTTTGCCTGTGTTATGTGTAGCCGAGCGATTTCCGTGCATTGCAAACGATCTTGTAAATAACTTTTCAGCCATGCACGAGCGGCCCCTCGTATACCATACCTTTCCATTTTGTCTAGTAATATTTTATGATCAAGTAAATCAAATGCCTTGGTCATATCTAGCATAAGAGCAGTAATTGGAATCTTACTGTCAATGCTCTCCGTCACTTCTTTGATAAGATTAAAGCATGCTAGAGTAGTGGACCTATTTTTCGGAACCAAATGATTTTTTTTCAAATATCTTTGCGAGCAGGGGAGTTAAGCTTGGGTCTGCTAATTATTAAGATCAGTGGTCAAATCGTCGCTTTTTTGAGTATTGGCTTTAATATCGATATTTTTAATTTTTGGGGAAAATTCCATGCGTGTGAAAAGTGATGTTGATTAAGAAACTTAAAGAAGCACATATAAAATGGAGCACATGCCATTTAATAATTTTCATACTAATTTCATCATACCAACTGAGTTTGTGTTTTTTTCATTGTTTATATTTTTAGTTTCAGTGGGATCTTTTGGTTTGAAGGTAATGGTAGCTGGATTAATGTGAATAATGGTCTGTATTGACAGAGCTTGAAATCCTCTATTCAGATCAATCATTCAATTCCAATAAAAAAATCGAATTATAGTGTAAATTTAAAATTAAAACCATCACAAATCGCTGAAACATTTTAGTCAGGATTTGGGTGATGTTTAATTTTTAATTTAATTGTGGTAATGTTTATGATTATCTTAATTTTGTTTTTAAGTTCGAATTCTATATTCAAGTACTTTGGGCCCTATTTTCACTTTTGAGAAATATGTTTTAAATTACTATTACGTTGCCGACTTATATATACATTTTTTTAAAATTCGAGAGTAGTTATCATGCCATTTTTTTCTATGGTATAATACTCGTAACATAGGCGAAAGCTACTTATATCTAATGCTGGTTGTTTTTGATAACAACAAGTAATTAGGATTGAGGAAATATTTCGTTTTGTATTCATTCGTTAACATAAGTCGTCGTGTGATGTTACATCGTTATTAAAATAAGAATAGTTTGTAAATATTTTGTTTGAAGAGCAAATGAAATAAAGGAAAATACAAAATATAAAGTGGTCAGGAGTGTAGGTTAAACTACTCAGATTTCGATGAGGTTTTGTGGTGTTAAATCTGTATAACGAGTATTTTATGGAGTTATATATTGGGTCTTTCATGGATTCTATAGTTTCAAAAGGGAACTTGCGCGCACTAAGAACTTTCAGCCTTATATAGGCTATGGATAGGCTACGTTACATACTTAAGAAGAATTGCAAAAATCCGAAACGATCGACGGTTACCAATAAACAAAAAAATAATGTTTTTTTAGAACTTTACAGCTTCACCGGGCAAATGGCAAGCGCAGATGGCTCTGAGCCTTTAAATTTTATGCAACGAGCCGCCCGTAGCGTACCAGAGCGGGCAAGCTTCAGCTTAGTTCGTTGCGGGTAGGGCTAGGTAACCTAGTAGGTATATGTTTGGAGAGAAGTGTGGTCTGGTATAGGGCAGTGATGCGAATAGAGACAAACCTACAGGGAATCGCGACGTACACAGGAAACTTTAACTTCAACCAATCAAATTCAAATTTATTTATTTCAGACAATATACATTGCGCCGTGGGTAAGTACAATTAAGGTTTAAGACTTAGTAAAATGCGTACAAAGTATTTGGATTTTACTAATGCTCAATTCATCATGTACCCTAGGGGGCTATCCACTGCGAACTCATCCGGATCGCGTTGTCACTTCCTGCCACTCGAACCTGTTAGTGACGCCACTTTCTTTCTCGCATTCAAGATATTGAACAGATATCCTGGTACTCCGCTATTTGATCCAGTTTGCTCCTTTTCCTAAGTCATCGATCCATGAGGTTAGAGGGGCTTAATACGCGACACTTGCTAAGGTACAGTGTCTATCCTAAAGGTGTAAGGTTTGGATTAAGAACGATTTAAATACATTGGTTTGGTACTAGTAATTAAAACGTAACATTATGTAAAAACACATTTATTAAGAAATAATTATTTTGTACTTAAAGTACATTAAATATTTACAATAGAATATCAAAAGAAAGTTTGCAACTATATTCTACAGGTACTGTTTGTAATACAGAAAAGGTTCCATAAATAAAATTTAGTAATATTTAAAATTTACCGACTGACCCTGTAAACATATCTATTATTTTACATTTGGCAACACAAAGTAACCTAAATACTCATTATTGCAGTCCATTAATTAAAAACGTCGTTAGAATTGACGAATTACCCAAGTAATAGTTTTGAAACACTTCCTTTTAAATACTTTATTTATTTAATTACAATATACCTAACATGTATGTTTCTTCAAATTGCATAAGACATAAGTAATTATGAAACGTTTTATTTACATACAAATTACTTAGTCAATTAAAAAAGATACTAATTGCTAAGGTAACTCTTAACATGGATAGTACATTAAGCCATTAAGGCTCAACAAAATCAACTGCAAAAAAAACTGAATCTAAAGTTGAACCCGTTTTTTGACAATTGCGGGAGAATCAAAATGTTTGAAAAACTAATTTTATATATTTTTTTATTTGGTTCTAGCTATGGTTTTATAATGTATTGAAAATAAAAAATCTACTATTGTTTTAAAAGTACGTGTCTATTTATTTAAGTATCGATACTTAGAGTTACGTAGTATCTAACAAATTGTAGGTCCTCGTATTCATACACTGGGGTCACAGACTTAGACTAGATGTTTTTACAATTACTTGTCTCATCCATATTGTTAAGGAAATAAAACTGTATTTCACAAATACAAAATGTCCGACTGAGTGCCATTTTGTACTGAAAAAAGAACTGCTTTTTCATTCTTCATTTTTATCACTTTTGTATCCAGAGAGACCTCTATATATTCTAAAATGATATGCATCTCATATTGCGTAAATATTATATTGGATTTGCTACTAGACAACTTTAATTGATTCTGAATTGTAATGTTTGCTTTAAGTCAAATAGTTTTAACTGCAGGTCTTCTGGATATGAATGTGTAATTGTTTGAATGAGCTGTCTTGTTTTGGTTACTCGAATTCAGTCTCAACCCGACTACGTTATCTTCAATGGTGTCGAACTTTTAAATGTGTTGAACTTTGTGTTTCATTAGAGCATATTTTTCGACAGGAACGACTCCAATGAATGATACAGGTGTGGCCTTACGCCCACCAATCCGTGATCTTCGTCAGTGTAGCTCTGCAAAGACAACGGAAAAGGGATTAAGATTTCCCATAGCATCTAATACCTTTGGTTACCAAGGTACTAATAGAGAACAGTAATTATTGATCATGGATAATCAAATTAGCCTACTTTTGAATATTTTCAGACTATTGTCTGTAACTAAATGACCTATCTATTACACAAATTGTTCTTATAGCTGACCCTTCATAATAATTACAATCGAACAGAACTATGGCCTACTGTAAGGGTTAATGATTATGGTGAAATCTGGTCACCGGGCAAAGTCTTTTGGACACATATGTAAGAGTGTTTTCGAATTTTCGAAAACATACGTACGTTATCCGATGCTCTTACATAAAAGGAAATCGTGAGGTAAAACTGCGCACGCCTGCGAAGAGATTCAAAGGTTGAGTGTGAAGTATCCAACCCAACTGGGCCGCGTGGACGAATAAGGCTAATCACCTAATAGCGGGTAGGATTGTGCCCTCTGTGGACGTTAATGAGCTGATGATGATGATAAGCATGAGTGTTGTATGTCAGCAATTTTGGTTTACGAACGCGATGAGTAAACACTGTCAGTTACTGCACAGAGTACACAGAGACTGGCTAGTGTACTAGTGTTGAGTATTGAGATAAATAAATTAATTTATCGGTACCCCTTACCTTTTTCAGTCAGTATCAGTGCAACTCAGGGTAAGTTGTCGGTGAACATCACTGTGAAAACGATAACCTTATAAGCTTAAGAACTCATTACAATCACATTAGCCCGATGCTTCTTCAGCAGTAGAATGTTAGGATCCTAGTAATATCTTACCATTTGCGTGAACTGCACATTATGCCGTTGGAGCAGTCTTGAGATAAGCATGGCATGCTGGAAGTGTACGTTGTCGTCAGCTGTGCCGTGGATTAACATATACCGCTTATCACGGAAAGCTTCTTCTGCCTGAATTAATATCTCTCAACAACA
>PQWD01010149.1:69999-93276 GCA_019425675.1 Leucinodes orbonalis | reverse complement strand
AGATGAGCTGTCTACTCGTTTGTCCGCTATCACATAAAAAACCCACAATCTCACCTACTTTTTTCACCAAAAAAGTGAGGCTTTTTCTATTTTTTTCAGGTGGTGACTTCACTTTTGGCCGCAAATGGGCTTCATGGTTTCAGGACAAGCGGCGAGCTATGTTAGCTTTAAGCCCAACGGGTATGGCTCTCAACCCAACGGAGATGGCTCTCTTCCTAAATATACCATAGCAGCATTAAGGGACAAATAAGGTAGTTAAATTATATAAGTGTGGGAATTTAATGTACCTATATCTGCTTCAGTATAGGTACATTTAATTTATTAAAAAATATATTAAAATTTAAAACAATGACAGTACTTATGACGTACCGAAACTTAAATTGCCTTTAGTACAAAAATAGCAAAAATTCAGTATAAACATGTTTTTTAATACTTCGTGGATCGCAATCAACGTATTAACAAATTATTTACTCGAACTTTGAGTTACCGAGTTGGACTTACTCAACTTGAAGATACTAATTTAATTGAGTGGTTATGATTCAAAGGCAAGTGTAACATTATTTAAGAACTGTTCTTACACACATAATGGTTTATTTGATAAATTTTACACTTTAATTATTATTAATCTTTGGAATTGAAAATATAACGTGTGAATTTAACCGATACTAACTTTCTTAACAATATTGATTTAATACGAAATAACTTGTTTTGCCGTCATTACTGTTGTTGTAAATCGTTGAAATTATAGCCACTGTCAGCTGCAGATATAACCAATATTAGTTACAATTCAAGAGTTATTGCAATGAATAGTCGGAAAACAATTTATTAGTTTTACTGACACCCTTTTGGCGCTGTTTATTTCATACAATTTAAACTCATAATTGGGTCTAATAAGAGTATTCGATGATGTAGCAGTGACTAGTTGTTCAAAAACCGAAATGGTCGATCAATGGATAGGTGACCGTATGAAACATGTTTTGTCACCAATGCGTCTTTCACGACATTCGCAGAAGAGTAATGACAATTGGCATCACACAAAAGTTTGACCAATGTGTGTTGCCAGTTATGTCATATGGAAGCGAAACGTGGTCGCTTACTAAGGACCTCTTAAATAGGCTCAAGGTTGCTCAACTTTCTATGGAGAGGAATATATTAGGTGTTTTTCTACGCAATAAGATTTAAAACGATATTCAAAACGACGTAGGAGTACTAGAGTGACATAGCCTACAGGATAAGCAAGTTGAAGTGGCAGTGGGCAGGACACATGGTGCGTAGAACCGATGGTCGATGGGGCGGAAACGTTCTCGAGTGTCGTCCGTGTAACGGGAAATATAGTGTAGGCTGATGGACTGATTACCCGGTTAAGGTGGCGGGTAGTAGATGGATGTCAACTGCACGGGATAGGTCCGCGTGGAAATCATTAGAAGGCCTTCGCTCAGCAGTGGACATTTTAGGCTCTCATGATGATGAAAATGACAAAAACTCTATGAAAGTTCGAAGTAAATATTAAGGACTTACTCTTGCTTATATTCCATATATCCATAGATTATTTTATTTTTCAGAATTTTGTACTGCTTTTATTGCGTCCAGAGTATTTATTTTAAAGAAATAAATTCACCGTTAAAACATTTTAGACAGGGAAAATTACCCAAAAAATAGGTAGAAAAAAATCTAGATTTAATGACGGCTAGATAAACTAGTTGCAGAAATTATTACGGCAACTTCCAAAAGTTTCGAGGTCGTTTCATCCATAATTGTATCTTGCAACAGTGGTTTGGTAAAAGATGCATTTTATTGCATCACATTACAGTACTAGGTGGTAGACTTAGATTGAGTCGTCTAGGTAGGTACCACCGCAGTGCCACATAGCATCCCATGAAATAGAAGTGATTTGTACTTCTATGTTTCGGGAAGAGAACACTGAAGCTAGTAAAATTACCGGGTATAAGAGAACTAATTGTTGCCTCGGGTGACGGGCGCAGTGCAGTATTGGTGGAGAATAATAACTGTTTATCAGTTGTCTCAATCAAAGCCGCTCTGTCATGGTCAGGCGTATCAATTATCATCAGATGAGCATCCTGACCGTCCTGTACACTTTGTAAAATAAAAAAATCATTGCAAGTATTAAATGATGTGACTCCGTGGGTAAAAGGTTGAGCGTTGGTTAAAGTTCACTACATGATCTTGGGGTTTTGAGATCGGTAGGAATGACCACATACTGAAAGTTTTGAAGAGACCCATTTGGTGTAATGGTCGAGACGTCGGGTACTACACCAAGGGTTCCGAGTTCGATCACTGGGCAGTACTACCATTTGTGTGCATGAACGTCTGTTTGTATTGGTCTGGGTGTTTTCTATGTACAATTATAAAATGTATGTATTAACAAGAAATGTATGTATGTTTAGTACCCATATTCCAGACTAAATGCTTAGTTTGGGACTAGATGGCGTTGTGTCGATGTCAGTGCATATTTTTATATTTATATATTTTTGATTAAAAATGTTTGTAAACCAAAAACCATACTCCGTCTGTACCACCAGACCAAAACTGGGAGAACAAGTCTTCTGGCAAACACACGTATATAAACATCGTCGTGTCGAGTGTTCGAGTGATTGTGTTCGTCACGCAAACACCTGCTTCCATTCGTGCCTACTTTTTGGTTTAATAGGGTCATTGGCCTAGGAGTCCTTAGGATTTTGTAAAAATAAAAAAAGCAAAATATGGATTTTGGAAAATTATCGCCATCATTATAACAACGTCCTACTGCAGGGCTCAGGCATGCTCAGCATATCTTTGGGAAGGCTCATGCTACGTCATCTAATCCTATAAATAAAGCAATTAACTTTTACTACGGGTACTAACAACGGATAACCATACTATTTAGTAAATCTTACATAATACCTATGATATAAAAAAACAATCAATACATGAATATTCGAATGTTTGAATTATTAAGTGTTATTTAATTTTAAATTTATCTATTTCTAATTACATATGTATTTTAATGTATATAAATATTCACATTATTGAATGTTTTAATTGTACTAATATGGATCTGTTTTCCGAAATAAACACTTTGAATACAGACAGACAGAGCACACAAATATTTGTACTGCCCGGGCATCGAACCTGGAACAATTGCTGCAATTGTCGACTTCTCAACCATAACAACGCATGGACCTTTAAAATTAAAATCTATTTAAAACCCAGTCAGGCTGCATTTAAAACTAACAAAACCGCAATAAACAGTAGCGCATTCACGACTGCAAGATTGCGTCACACAGACAATAAACATCCATAAATATTGATCTGGGCGTAAATAATGTACGATCGTAATTAAATAATGATGAGTGGCGCCGCAGTGGTGAGCTTGGTAGAGCTTGGATAAGGACGTCGCACACGGCACGACAGATACCGCTAGACGCTGACGTCAGAGATAAGTGAAATTACCGGGTATAAGAAACATTACAACTGTTGTCTCAAGTACCGGGCGCAGTGTGGCATGGTTCCCACTCTGGGACGCCCTTAGGCTCGTTGTGTTAATTTTAAGGCTAAGAGTCATCTGCGCTCGCCAATTGCCCGGTGAAGCTGTAAAGGCCATCTGCGGCCAAGTCCGTTCGTAAAAAAAGCAGTGTGGCATTGAATAATAACTGTCTATCAATTGTTGGTCTCCTTCAATGCCTCTCTGTCATGGTCAGGCGGATCACTTACCATCAGGTAAAAGTCCTGACCATCCTGTATACTAATAACGTTAAAATGTGTAAAAAAACTACACTTCGGCATAAATAGGCCTTCTCTGCTGAATTATACCAATGCTATAGGAAGCCGGCAAGATATAACGTGTTTGTATTATTATACCAAGTGAGTTATTGTTATCATTCTTAAAAGTCTTTTCCTCCTTTTGTTTCATATTGTTTCTGCCTTTGTCACGCTGCTTGTAAGCTACGCACGTCTATGGGGGATTGCATCACTAATTTTCAGGTACCGCATGACAAGGTAGGCAACCTTGCTATAAAAAAATAATATGAGCAGCTGTGGATTATGGTATTAAAAAATAAGTCAAGTGGTCTATTTTTCGTATTTTACTCAAAATCAATGTTAAGTTAATTTTGATGAACTTTGATAGTTGACTGAATCATCAAAATAATATTAAGTAAAGACATATTTGGAGTAAAAGCTGTTTAGATCTAATGATCACTACAATCGCTACAAAGATGCGATGCAAACTGGCCCATTTCCAACATTAGCGCATCGAGTTATCGCGTCGTGTAAATCCCCTTTCTGCGCATTAGCAAGCGCGCCGGCCAAGGAAAACCTCTGTCCACACCCATTAGGAAACGTCATGCGCGTGCGCCGCCACAATTATACGCGGAGATCTAGCGCTATCAGACACCAACTTCAACCATCAATCACACACACAAAAAATATGTAAATGTATTTAAATTCGTAATTGATTAAGTTCTCGTTTGTATAACAGTGATTCATGGTACTTAAAGTTTGGATACTGCTTAATATTGAAGTATAAAGGTTTTTGATTATTTTTAGAAAATATTTTAATTACGTTAATCTCACACTTCAAACAAGTAGTTTTCAACGTTTTCTGTCATCCAATTTTTTATTATATTGTATGTCCCGAAAATTCCAGAATGCAAATCTCGAGTCGGGATTGCATTCCCTACCCCAAAAAATTAATCTCAATTTCAAATGAAATAACGATTAACATTCCGAAACAGATCTCCTCTGCGCACGCGCCATCTTTCCGGGTTCCGTATTTTTCTCATTGCGCATGTCTCGCGAACAAATTAGTATTGTAATGTATGCAAATATCTGCTAAAGATCCGCCGGTGGTTTTTGCTCTTGACTTAATTCTAGGGCAACACAACTTTAAGCATTGCAATCGTATTATCATAATTGAGAAAAAGTTAAATAATATTCATGACATGTTAATTTGGTGGTTTATAAGTGTTAAAGGCGTATGATTGAGTGTTGTCAGTGGGCTTACGCCCAGCTGTTATTGCTTTGTGGTTTTACTTTTATGAGTGTGAAGTTTGAGCTACCATTGCTCGCAATGTCAAGTTATACGGCACTGGCGTTGTGACGTCACTCATGTTTTTATTAAATCGCTTCTATGTCAGTCACGATCTGTGGCATATTCTTTGTCTATGGCATAGTGTTTGATAACTTTGGCGACCAATTTGGTGTAATGGTTGAGACGTCAGTTACTACACCAAAAGGTTCCGGGTTCGATCCCCGGGCAGTACAAACATTTGTGTGCATGAACATGTCTGTTTGTAATGGTCTGGTTGTTTTCTATGTACAATATGTATGTATTTACAAAAAAATGTATTAAAGTATGTTTACCAGTGTTAAGTACCCTTAATACAGGCTTCACGCTTAACTTGGTCCTAGCGCTGTGTGAATGTCAGTGGATATACATTTGTTATTATTTATTTACTGGCGTTGTGACGTCACTAATGTTTGTTATTAAATCGCTTTTATCTGAGTAACGATCTTGGCACATTCTTTGTCTATGACATAGTGTTTGATAACTTTGCAACTTGATAAGTTGTTTCAACTTTTAATTGCAACCACACTTACTACTGGTATCTAAGTTAGGAATTTGTCATTATTTGACATTGACAATATCTCTGTCTTGTTTTAAACCTCAAATTAAATCTCGGTAATTTGACGACGGGTTGTTTTTTCGTCTTATACGAATTAAATCTCCTTAATTTGTAGACGGATTCAGTTTACAAAAAAATAAATCACATATGGTGGAGAAGTCAACTATTACACTATGAGTTCCGTATTCGATCTCCGGGTAGTACAAACACTTGCATGCATAAACTTATCTGTATGTTTTGGTCGGGGTGCTTCTCCGTAGTTGAGTTCCCGCATTCGAATTAAGAAATAAGTTCATTGCTTTAATATCGGCTGAATTTTCATATTTATTTCATCATCTCATCTCATTAAACGTCCCCACCGAGGGGCACGAGCCTAACTGTAAAAGGTGTATAGGCCTTACTCGTCCACGCGGGCCGAACGTAGATTGATCATATTTGTTTATTTCATCATCAACATCAGCTCATTATACGTCTTACCAAGGGACACGAGCCTACCCGTAAAAGTTATAGGCCTTAGTCGTCCGCGCGGGCCCAGTGCGGATTGGCCGACTATTTATTTACGATGAATTATCAGCGAATCTATACAGTATCTACGGGTATACAGTACCAAAGGATCACTCAAATAAATCATCATTGTTTATTCGGCTATAGCGGCTGTTATTCTGCGCGGTATTTGCAACGAGTCCTTGGTCGATAAATAAGCTGGCGCGTGCGCGGCGCCGGGGCTATGCTAATGCGACTCCCGCGTTACGTGCACAGGTAATGGACCACTTCTAGTAATTTCCAGTTCGTTCCAGCCTATTTTTTATATCTGCTATAAAACAGTACGCGTGTACCGTTTTGCTATGATAGACTAGTGTTGCCGAAGTATCAGTTATTGGACTGTCGATGGTTCCTCGAAAATCTATACTATCGATAGGCCTGTCGATAGTAACGATACTAACAATAGTGTCCGATATTACTAGCTTAGTTAGCGCAATAGTTTAAACATTGCTATACTATCGATATTGTAGCTCAATATAGAAACTATCGATACTGAAAAACTATGGATAGTGAAAACTATCGATAGTGCAAATCTATCAATAGTATCGATAGTTGCTAATATCGATGTCTATATTGAGCTACGAAACTATCGATAGTGATGTCTATATTGAGCTACGATACTATCGATAGTATTGCAGTGTACCAATAAAACAGCTAAACTAAGCTATCGATAGTATTGATGCTATATATACTATTGCTTTTTTCCAACTATCAATAGCCAGTAGATAGTCGATTATCGAGCGGCAACACTATGATAGACTAAACGCTTAATGGAGAGGATCTGTCCACCGGTCAATTTTGTTTAGGATTATATTGATCTGACGTTTGTAGTTTGACACGCGTCGGACACTTGCTCGAGATTTAATTGGTCAGGTGTTGGTACACTTCTGCAGGTTCGGACTTATTCTGGTTTGGTCTTTCGAAATCTTGTAGTCAAGGTGAAATGTTACGTCATCTTTTTTGGATAGAATGAAACGCTTTTGCTCATTGAAATAATTATATTAATAATGTTGCTATCTTCGCAAGTATTGTGCAAATTAAAAATAAAAACAGATGTAAAATAATGTAAAAAAAACATTCCAAATACCAACTTCATTTGATTGAACATATAAGTCACAAATGTATGTCACGACTTAATCTTAAATGGAATTTTTTGTTTAAAATTCTTACTCCACATATAAAATACAGGCTATATAACATCAACAAATTTGAACGAGGACGAGAACTTCGCGACTAAAACTGTGGACTGGTTTAGTCCGAATAAAATATATCTATAAGGCGTATCGAACATATAAATATACTAAATTGCATCTTACACAATAATATGTGATAAATACATATTATACAGCAGCTGAAATATTGAGTTATTGCACCTACAATCGTAATTGAGTAAGCTTAGCTCAGAACCCAAACAAAGGTTGCCGAGTTCCGCGAACGATCTATATCGATTGTAAATCGTAAATCGAGTTCATGAAATCGATACTAGCCTTAGCAGATGGTATATGGAAATTATCTCTTTGCTGAAGGGCTTTTATTGCGTTATGGATTCAATACAGTCATGGTCAGGTGAGCGTCCTGACCGTCCTGTAATTACTTTTAGTCGTCCACGCGGGTCCAGTGCGGATTGTCTGACTTCGCGCACAACCTTTGAATCTCTTTACAGGCGCAGGTTTCCTCACGATGTTTTCCTTCACCGTAAGAGCGTCGGTTAACGATTCGAAAAAAACATTGATTCGTGGCTGGATTTGAACCTGCACCCTCCAGATCGGAAGGCAACAGTCCACACCAATGAGCCACCGAGGCGACTATAAAATATTAATAATTAATAACAAAAATACGCTCAAGAAAGCGCCGTTATTAACTTTACTCCTAGCTAGTTTTTCAAGTATCACGCCAGACCGTATTTGCACGGTTGGTTTTCATGTGAAACCGCAATGGCCCATTGTCGGTGAGAACAGTTTTTCGACTCGACACTCGTATCGTGCAGTAAACGCGATGCCGTTTTTGCTGAGTTAGCGACAACACTGTTTATGTCTTTTGTTAACTTATAACGGTTATAGAATGGTTAATGTCAATTACGAGTAAAACAACATCAATGATTGACTATGAAGTGACAGTTTCTTGAACCTGTAATGAAAATAGAAAATATACGTTTATTGGCTTAAGCAACACAAAAATATATATCGACAAACAACAAAAACCGGCATAATAAAGAAAACGATAAAACAATCATGGAAAACACAAGGGAAAAAACAGGTACATTTATAATAATTAATCTAAGCTTACGAGCTAGTGTTGATATCCAGATAGGTCCCACTCAGCATAAGCTTAGACGGCATAATATCCTCGAAGCGCTGGTTTTACGGAGGGACCCTTGGATGAGTGACGTATATGTGTGAAATAAAAATATACTTATATACAATATAACACAAGTAAAATATTTATATACATAATATACGAGATATATTTGTTCCAAAAATAGATACAAAATACAATGTATATGAGTTTGCCGGAGGGTCAAAAATCTTCTTCCTTCTCTTTATTTAATTTCGAGAGTCACGAATGTTCTTGAGTGTTAAAGGTAATCTTCTTACTCTGTTGCCTACCATTAAAATATGCTTTTGTAAACAAACATATGACAAAGTCCTACTCTGGGACGCCCTTAGACTCGTTGTGTAAATTTCAAGGCTGAGAGCCATCTGCGCTCGCCAATTGCCCGGTGAAGCTGTACAGGCATCTGCGGCCAACAGCAGTAGCCAGTTCGAAAAAAAACAATTTGAAGTTACTTTTCATAATGAAAACTAAGAAAATATTGTTAACAAGTTGTCTTGGACTCGTTATTATATAGGGTTAAATGTATAATGTTTTGTTTTGCGTGGCATGCCTTTAAAGTTTTGACCGATCCAAAATATATCTGGCGGACGCAGGCCGGCCCTGCGGGGGTCTAAGAGGATGCCATATGTATAATAAAAATAATTGTTCGCCTCTTTCATTTAACAAGGTTTTTTTGCTCGCGCCATTAACACGCCGCGTCTCGCTCGGCCGCGCACCTCGGGCTAAGTAATTTATTGGCGATTTGAAGGAAAATTGGAATTTTTGTGATAAAATATAATTCAGCGTACGATCGATTTTAATTCGTATGAAATTCCCGCTTCGATTCCTGCACCCGGGAGTAGTTATGCGTAAAATTAAACGCCGTCCTTGGTCGGGCATTACGCGCAATTATGACTGTAGCGCAGTGCCCTTGGATAATAGAAATGTTGCAAAAAATCCGTTTGTAGTGGAGTGGGTTCACGGCGAGTTATTATTTTGTTGTCCATCCAACGTAAACGGGCGTTGGCTCGCGGGCAGGCCATATATGGTAGTAAAAAATAACCGATACAGGTGCAAAAACTATCTAATTACACATCTTCATTTGACCGTGATGCGGCGCGTGTTTTTTCGCGTTCCGCCGCGTGCGCGCGCTCTGGGAAACTGGTGAAAACGGCGCCGGGCGTCGGGTCACCGACCCACTATCCAAACCCACAGAACTACTTCAACTAGGTGGTAGACTGGGTACTGAGTCGTCTAGGTAGGTACCACTGCAGTGCCAGATATCTTCCCGTGAAGTAAGAGTGTTTTGCACTTCTGTGTTTTGGGATGAGGGCACTATAGCTAGCAGTATTACCTAACATCTGTCGTCTCGGGTGACGGAAACAGGGCAACGTCGGCGGAAAATAATTACAGGTATCGTTATTAATTTTAACCAACACTACATCTGTCATGGTCATGCATATCACTTACCACCAAGTATAAAAACTTACCGAACAATACTTGATAACTATGTTGATAAGGGCTTTTTTCACAGACTCAAGGTTGCTCAACACATTATGGAGAGGACTATGTTAGTTTGCGCGATGACATCCGAAACGTGGTCATCCGAAGAGCTGGAGTGGCCGACATAACTCACAGGATGGACTAATTGCAGTGGAAGTAGGAAGAACACGTACTCGTGTTGCGTAGAACCGACGGCTGGTCAGGCGGAAAGGTTCTAGAATTGCGTCCACTAGCGGGAATTTTTAAAAATAAATTTAATATCCACTGACGCTCACACAGCGCCATCTAGCGCCAAATTAAGCGAGGAGCTTGTAATTAGGGTACTTAACAACTGATAAACATAATCATACATAGAAACACCCAGACATTACGAACAGACATGTTCATGCACACAAATGATTGTACTGCCCGGGGATCGGAACCGGAACCCTTAGTGTAGTAGCCGACGTCTTGACCATTACACCTAATGGGTCGTCATAACTTAGATTCCATGAAATGCAAAATGGAAGAAACTTATGGATGCCCAGCAGTGGACTGAGCTTGGTTTGAAGACATGTCAGTATAAGTCTGTTGGGCATAAGTCTGCTATACTATGTCCCTTGTTTGCTTGCCTGAATTAGGGCTAGATGGCCTGTAAATATCTTTAGATACATAATTAATTTTATTATATTAAAAAAAACAGGATTTGAGATGTCGGCCATAACGTAATTAGTATAATGTAACACGTATTATTCAATATAATTTACATTGTTTCTCCATTAATATTTGTACCTACCTAAAATCAAGAATTCCTTTATATGCACAGGTGAGAATTACTGAAACACGTGCACTGCTCACAATAGGTATGGCAATGTACATAATTACGTATGAACGTATATGTTAGTAAAGAGTGCAAAGTTAATGATATTCTTAAGTTATTACGATTATAAATTATTTATAATATTTTGATTGATTAACTAATAAACTATATGATAATTTGAAAATACCGTTACGTATTATTATTGTTTCTAAAAAACACTTGTTATTTAATGTAACATTAATTTCCACGGTGGCAAGTTCCATTTTTTAAAACCAATATTGTATTTTTATTCTTATATTAATTTTAGCACATACTTGAACTGTTTTGTGTCTTTAAAGTCTTGAGAAACCTTATTTTAATTGCCATTGTTTAATACGCCAATAATTTTAATACCGAAATATCTAGTAAACACCCAAAGAATGCCTACTTGAAGCTGACTCGAATAGCAACAGATAACACGAAAACAATTCACTTAATTATCACAAACAGTACGAAGAGCGAATAAAGTATAGGTTAATCTGCACACCGATTAAAACATTGCAATGAATAAATTAATGCAAAATAGCTAATTTCAGTCTAATGGATTGAGTTAAAAAAGGCGACAGGTTAAAAAATGGTACAACTGCACAATGATGATATTAAGATGGTAGAGATATGGCGGTCCATTTTCACGGCACGCACTGTCACGCATCAATGGGCCTAGCTGTATCCCGTTCGTATCTCCCAACTTCCTACACGATAGCTCATTGGCTCTCAAACCTTAGGTGGCTAGAAGAATAGGATAAGGCAGGCAATGAGGAAAGAAAGAAAGAAAGAAAAAATTTTTTGGTGCAAATTAAGTGTTCAACGAACAAGTTAGTCCTTAAAATAATGTAAAAAAATGCCACTCAATGGTGGCCACTCAGCTCAACAACAAGACAATTTTGTCAAGGCGCTGGTTTGCAGTGCAACCAAATAACTTTGGGTGGCTATATGAATATATGATAGGACAGGATTTGAGGAGTACCAGTTCCTCTATTACAACACCTTCATTATTTTTTAGGTAAAAATATTTAAAATAATTGTATGTTTACAAAACTGAAAAATGACTTTTGTATGTACGAGTACATTTTGCATGCATGATTAAGTAGGTATTAAAATTATAATGGTTCTATCGCTTTGATGCGTTAATTAATAATAATTATAAAAGGATAACTTCTGATTCTGATTCGACAGAATGATGTAATTCCAATAATAAAGGTGAGCTTTTGACAAAATAGGTCTTAGCTATAGATTTAAGGTATGCTCCTATTCTTAGTTAAAATAAGTCATTTATTATAATAATAATCAAAATGTCAACACTCTCGTTGTCCAAACTAAATCTTTTTAATATCAATTTTATTTAAAAATAAAATTTGAGAACCGATGTACTCGGTGCAAAATAACACTTCTTTTACTAATTATTTTATAGAGCACCAACTTTGGCGTTAATGAGAACTCAAAAATTTGCATATGTATCGGTTAGTGCCTACACATATATTAGAAAAACATTTATATCTACACCTGTTCTATGGTTAGTGCAATGGAAAATAAAACGTGCAATTTTATATAAGTTACTATGATTACGTATCGTGAGGAAACCTGCGCACGCCTGCGAAGAGATTCAAAGGTTGTGCGTGAAGACGGGCAATCCGCACTGGGCCCGCGTGGACGACTAAGGCACCCTTGACGGGTAGGCTCGTGCCTCTCTGTGGGAACGTATCATGAGCTGATGGTGACGATACGATCTTCATTCATAGAACCAGAAACAAGTTTCTTTGTAATTCAAAATATGAAATGAAAAAAGCAATATTCTTACTAAAATCAAAGCTTCATTTGTATTTTTTTAGTACACGTACATTAACTAAATAAAAAATGTTTAAGTTATATTTTTTATCATTTGAATTAGGTTTGCATGGTTATGACATATATTTCTAACCCATCCTCTATCTTTTCACATATATCAATGACTTTTACAATTAAATCAAACTCAGAAACACAATTTCTTAGCTGAATTCCTACCATATTTGATGCTGTGCGTATTGCAGAGAATAAAATTGAAAATAAATCATGCCATAACCATAGCAACAACGAATTCATCGACTTTTACATTATGCATACATATTAAGTATACAATATTGAGTAAATATATTTGTACAGACTTGTATATACAATAAGTACCCAATACACAATTTGTTTCTTTAATATTTGCATACATTAACATAATCCACGTTTTTGTCATACAACCTATTGACCTTTTGTAGTCCAGTGCTCGACAAAGTATTCGCAATTAGCTCTGATATTAAATGATAACGGGACAATAGTTTCACTCTTAACTATTCTCAACATTCACTGTTGGACTTAGGGCCTATTCCCCTAAAGTTAATAATTGTCATAACCTATTCTTCTTAGTGGAAAACTACCGTCCGAACCGTAGCTTCATTTGACATTCATAAGTGTTCTGTAAAGACCTAAACTGTACAAACCCTTTTCATTTATACCATTGGAAGGCGATTTAGAGATAGCGTGCCTAAATACCTAGAGGTTCCGGGTTCAGTTCCTGTCCAGTACAGAAAATTGTGTACATGAAAATATCGGTTTGTATTGGTATATGTTTATTGCCAAAAGAAATATATAAGAATGTATATCCGTTATTTAAACCCCCTTGTACAGGCTCATTGATAACGTTTTAATACATAACAATGAAAAATTATAACACCTGACTTAGGTAATCTTGGTTACTATGGCAAAAATACATTCTCGTATAATATTTAAACAAATGACTTACACGTGTTTTAAGTCGATATGTTTGCTTGTTACGTTTGCCATAAATACAGGTGATAAAAGATTTCGTTTATCACCATATTATATAGCAAAATTTTAATAATTAAACGTGCTGAATATTATTTGTAAATCTGTAGGATTTATTGGCTACCATAACTAAGATATCTAAATTAGATATTCAATAGAGATTTCTAGATTGATTTTAATATTTATAGAGATGACGACCCATTTGGTGTAATGGTTGTGACGTCGACTCTTCAAGGATTTCGGTTTCGATCCCTCGGGCAGTACAAACATTTGTGTGCATAAACGTTTGTCAAACAGGTGTTTGTAATGGTCTGGATGTTTTCTATGTATAATATGTATGTATTTACAAAATAAATAAAAGTTATTTCCCATATTACAGGCTAAATAAATGGCGCTGTGTGAATGTCAGTGGATATTTATTATTTATTTTATGATTTCATAGCTAGGCAAACTAGTAGACGGCTGGTTAGTAATAATATTATCCATAATACTCACAAAATAGAAACGAACACTCGCACCATTACATAGAAAGAGTGTGTCTGATTATACTATTCTGATAAAAATTTTTTCTACGTGTTTCAAGAAGAGTTGATCTGATATTCTAAAATATAATTCTGTTTTACGTATTTCACACCAATTTTCTATGTTAACTAAAATAAACATATCAGCCAGTGCAATTGTTCGTACGAGTATAAAACGTAAACAGAACCAGTGCCCTTTGAAATAAAATGGCACCCAGCAATCGGGCAGAGCCATCGAACACTAGGCTAAGTTTATACAAATGTCCGCAAAGCTAATGTGAAGCGGGCTCAAGCTCGCTTAAGTATATTTTTTATTTGTCGGCCAATAGTGTGGGCTTTCAACATTTTAGGTTTATCGCGTAACAGGCGCATAAAGATGTGGTTTCATTCGATTCTCGATATAGCCCGGTAATTATGTTGGGCGTGCACACGAGCGGTCCAGTCGAGTCACCTACTGTTTATTACCAAAACGAATCTTTTCAAACGTTTTAAATACTGCAGTATCTTGTTATTCGGCTGCAGTATTTCAATTAATTTTACGAGGCGCTTCCAATACTTAGTTTGTGAATGAATGGTATATTATTTTGTTTTTATAATCTGCTTAAGGAAATCCCGAGTATGCTTTACGATCATAATAAAAGGCATCAACTAAAAATGATATGTATAAACTACATACAATTGGAATGTACTTAACGGTTGTCATAACGTCTTTTTGATGTCTCTTTCTCAGTGTTAGATTAGATTAATTAACTATAGCTCGTAGAAACTATTTCAACAAAATCTTCTGCCTTTGATGAACCTTACCAAAAGCCTGTATCGTCCAATGTAGGACAAACAGGCCTTACCCAATAGCATAGCTATAATATACCCGTGACACTTATTGAATACAGTATGTAAACTAGGAAAGCTAAAAGCATGGCAAGAAAAGGTAATAGTGAGGTACCCTTCTTGCCCGGTGAAGTTAAAAAGGGAAATTTGGCCAACAGTAAGACACTAAAAAAAGTATGGTAGCCATGTACACGATTCTTACCGTCGCCGTTGTGTGATTTTGAAAATTTCTACATAATATTAAAACGTCGGTTTCTTTAGCGGTAGTGCCGCTCGTCTGCCCAACCGGCCAATACCGTTCGATGTGTATCTAGTGCGTAGGATCGTCGTTGCGATAGCTGAGACGTGTTTATTGCTGCCTCCAATAACGAGGTACATATAAAAATTGTGAAATTCCACTAAACAGTAGGTTAAGTTGGACTCGGTGTAGACGGTTAGAGGTGTAGCGAACGAGTCTGATGAACAATACGTTCTGATAGTCAAAACGATACATTCTACTCGTAGAATAAAATTATAAAATAGAATAGTGATGTTTTAGGAAGTCGGACTTAAGATCTGCCGTTGTTTGTGTTTTTATATCCAATGCGCTGTCTAAACTAAAAACTAAGCTACAAATTTTTATTATGGCATCTAATCAACGGATAAAAAATATTTCTCGCTGACAATACATTAATATTTTACTAAGAAAATACCCAAACTTTGTTAACCTAAATGTTAATTATTCTATTAAAGTCCTCATAATAGCACATACACTCACAAAGACGTAGCACACATACACATTCATATTTTAATGTAAAATATAGGAAGCTAAACATAAATTTAAGTAAGTTCTTCAGGCCATAATACACTTAAATGAATCCGAACTCTTTAAGTTAACTCTTAGTCTTAAAGTTCATACCCGAATGCTCAAATCAAGCTATCGTAGACGCTAGTCATCAATTAAAATTTTCCAAGTCTTTCAAAGAATACACATGAAACTAATCTGTTAAAATTAATTCGAAATGCTAGTTAGTATATTACTGATATATATATTTTTTGTTTTCTTACTATTTGATTTATTCACTTCCTTTCTGTTTCATTAATTGTCTATCATCATCAGCTCATTAAACGTCCCCACCGAGGGGCACAAGCCTACCCGTGCCGGGTGTATAGGTCATAGTCGTCCACGCAGGCCCATTGTGGGTTGGCCAACTTCTCGCACAACCATTGAATCTCTTCGCAGGCGTGCGCAGGTTTCCTCACGATGTTTTCCTTCACCGTAAGAGCGTCGGATAACGTACATATAATTTCGAAAGTTCGAAAACACATTGGCACGTGGTGGATTTGACCTCAGCCTCCTGGTAGGAGGGCAACAGTCCACACGATTGAACCACCGACGCTCTTAATTCTTAATTGTCTTATAAACCTGTAAACTGTGATAAATAAATGTGTTTCTTTCTTTAAAACAACAATTTGTTTTCTTATTCAAGTGTTACAGTACAAACCAAGGCAAGTGTTATATCGTGCGATGGTGCGAACTAAAGAAAAAACGTCGGCGATTCTTGGATCGAGTATCTGCAAATGGAACGTTTTTGTATTAAACACTTATCTTGTCGAGTTTACATACATTGTTGCGTTTTACACGTATCGGGCGATTGCCTTGCCGTTGGTTAACAACTGGATTAGGTTCCTTAAAAGGTAACAGTTTAATATATCTTGGTTTATGCTAGGAAAACAGTGATAAATTGTACGATTTCTCAAATATTCCGCCGATAATATGATTCAATTGAGAAATATTAGATATTGTAATATTATAATTATATAATCGTTTGTTTATCCTTCAATATGATAACAGTACAGGTTATTTCATAATCAATAATTTTATTTGACAATAAAATGAAAATTTAAATGTTTTGTCTAGTCATATTGAGCGAGCGGAACCAGTTCTAGGTTAACCCCGTGTTACAGAGTTCCGGCCCCATACAATCGGAGATTTTCTTTTACATAAATTTACTTATGTGCTTGGTGACGTTTTATATGTGGTAAAGGTGTGTTGGTTATGGAGTGTAGTGTGTGTTACAATAATTGAATTGCCATATAAGCAGGAAAACAAAACAAAAAGTTTTTTACGTTATTCAATTCTTTTTATCAGGCTCTCTGTTTCGTCGTATGTTTTATTTCTGAGAAGCTTAGTCACTTCTTTTTTACAGTTACTTTTGATCATAGGATAAATATAAACGATACCATTTAACTTGTTATATAAATATGGACCAATGGAAAACTGATGTTTTTGGGCAAAGGCCGAACATCTGGCAAGGTTTCTAAAGACAATGTCCCTTCTTCTAGTAGCGATCAAAAGTTGAGGGTCATAATAAGTTTTTGAATGACAAAAGAGTATCGATCTCAGGATAAACAACTGCCTTACTGTAAGTACATCAACATCTTTGTAGATCAGGGATGTTGGGTATCGGTATGGTTTGGACAATAAAACCTTCAGTATTGATCTTTGAGCACGTTCCACATGTCTCATATAAGTTTTATGTGTACCCCCCACATGTAATGCAGTAGATGATGATTGATTCGCACAAGGCTAGATACGTGGCCTTAAGTATTTTTAAAGAGGCAGCAGTTCTTAGACTTTTAAAAATAAACGTCAATTTGCGGATCCTTTTGGTAAGCAATATATGATTATATGATATGATTTGACTTGTTTGTATTTGACAATGCTATTTAAGTTTGTATTGACATGACAATAAAGTTATGACATAAAAATATCAATATCAAAGAACCAGCCTACATATCCTACGAATGGGCACATGCTTTCCCAAATTGTTTATGAGGAGCTTGGGACCTATCTCCAATCTTCTCGGGTCCAAAGCACATTGATAGGTGTTAACGACTAGTAGCAACTTGTTTTAAAAATGAGTGTTTCATAAAATGTTATCTTAAAATTTGAGCGTGTAATCTATAGAATACGTTGAATTTTTAATTAGTACGATATTATTCTAACCATATTCAGGTATGTAAAGAATTTATTATTACTATCTGTTTTCATTTCTTGAAGAGAAGAGAGGTGGACGTTTCAGATGATTCAGATTTAGGTTATTATTAGATGTTTTAACAAAATGCGTCGAAATTAGCTGCCTAGATCGGTCATCAAATATACGACCAATGAACGGCCACCACTCCTAGCCGCTTTAAACTGTGGCTATCAGCTATATTATCAGTGTTTTTGCGTTGTTTGCCCCGGGGGACCAGGGCCCCGATTCTCCTAATTTACTAGACATTACAACACCAATTTATAAAGCTTTTCAATACAACTGTAAATATGGTATTCCGGTACAACTTTAATGTTAATGGTTTAAAATGATAATTATATAGTAGAATGAAGGTGTTACCAATTAAAATCTTGCCATAAACAGAACGAACGCATGCAAAAACTATTACTAGTAGTATACTATTGAGATAAATTTTGATCGACAAAGAAGGGGGGTCAGTGTCTGCTACACAGGTTAAGAACTTTTACCAGAAAGCATACCTAAAAATTTTATATGCGTAAAATATTTATCCAACATATATATGTATTTGATTAGAAATAATTTTTAAATCAACGGAATTGGGGACCAGGCAAACTTAGACTCGTTTTAATTGGCTCAAGGAAGTACGCTTCAATGATTTCGAGTCAGCCGGTCCGCAGACTAGTTTGTTGCCTACTCGAGATAAAACAAAGTCAATTCGGTGCCTAACTTAATTTTCTTTTAGTCATTAGTTTTGCCTTTCAAAATGTCACCCGCTATCTGTCTGAATTCATTACTTTTTTCCAATGTTTATTGCGCGTCTAATTTAGATTGCAATAATTGAAGTCAAGTTATTTCTATATACCTAGTTCTACTCAGTTTATTTGCACTATCGTTCCATTTAAAACATTGTTAACATGTTATGCTACAGAAAATGCATTAAATAAAGACATCTCTCTCTCTCTCTCTCTCTTCAACCTATCGCAGTCCACTGCTGGACATAGGTCTCCCCCATTTTGCGACAGATATCCCGGTCCTCCGCTTTTCTCATCCAGCTCCCACCAGCGACCTTAATAAGACATATAAAGACAAAATTTTGTTACTGCTTTACTCCTTTATAAATACATATTTATATAAAAACATATGTATACTTTTAATAGCTAAATGATTGTGTAAATTTATGACACAAAAAATTGCCTGTTTTATACTTTAGCCAGAATCATACTAGGTATACCTAGTATGATAAAGTAAAGTTGTAATTAAAGACTACAGAAATGAGAACCTTAATTTCTTCAACAAAGTGGTAATGAAATTCGTGCTTTATGGTTATATGTTATGATCACAGACATCCGAATATACAATTAGACTGGACAAGCCGCTAAGTTTACAGGCAGTCCCAGTGTCGCAATTTCTTTTCGGTTCTTATCTGTGAAAAGTTATTATATTTCTTGGTAAATTTACTGATTCATTGCGATGATGGCATGTTACAATTGCACAGGATGGCATTTTGGGAAAAAACGGTAATTTCTTCTAATATTCGTGCGTCTTGACTCGTCTCACAGAGCGTAAAATGGCAGCCAGTGTATGCTCATTGGGCTTACATTTGTCGCACTTAAAAACGCGGCTTGCCCCATCTCCTGTATTGGGAAATCTGTGGTTATGATTATTTTGTAATGAAGGCTTGCTATCTTACTAATCAATAGATACATTAAATACACGCTAAGGCCTATGTTCAACAATGAGACTCAAGCGTTGATCTTTAATTAAACAGTTTATATAATATATATATATATATATATATATATTTTCGAATTGACTACTGTTGTTTGCCGCAGATAGCCTTTACAGCTTGGTAAATTCAAAAGAGTTAGAAAGGGATGTCGCTTTTTATCGTATATAGCGCTATCCTTGTAAGTACATGTCAACGTTGAGTCTCGTTCCAGAATACGGGCCTAAGAGAGTTCATAGGACATTTTAGTTTTAAATCTCTGAGTCATATTGATATGGTAAAAGTACTATTTATAAGCTCACACCTTATGTCACTGCGTACTTCCGTATACAAGGGCTCGACATGTCATCGACCTCCAAACATCGTCAGCTTAACTCTCATCAGTTTTAGTTATCGTCTTTATTACAAGTATATAAAGTTTAAATTGTTTTTGTTCATGTTTTGATCACTGTTTGAGGGTTCATTCTGGATGGCAACTACAATGTGTTAATTGCGTAGCTTCCCACCGCGATTGCGTGAACTAATGTGTTAAATCTTTATAAAAATACTATAATTATTCAACTTAGCTCAATCAACAGGTAAGCGAACTTACCGTCCCCTTTAAAAAAAAGAGTCTTGGTTCATATTAAAAGCATGTTTATTTGTCATTTACTACGCATAGAACCTACATGTTCCCTGCTAGACTAATTTACTAGGCTGCCAGAAACAGTGACTGTTATGAAACCTGGTATTTTAATCATAAAGTCCTGGTTGGAAGCCTGACCTACCGCACCTGAAAATGTCGGAAATATTTCAGTATTCAATTCGCACTTAACGGGTCCGATGGTTATCGACCCGTCCACGCTATTTAAATAAGCAAAAACATTAGAAGTACTCACTTAGAGATGTACTGGGTTCCGTAGTATTTTTTCACCTTTTAATATTTCAACGAGTTAATATTTGTTTTCTTATAGGTAGATGAACACTATATTATTATGTAAGTTATCTGATTATTCATATATTTAATCCAATCTCACGGAAGCAGTACGTAGGTAAGTATTTACAACATGGAAGGCTAAGAAAAAGATGGTGTAATTTTTTATTTATTACAAAAATAATGTATCGAATTGACAGTTCTCATGTAAATAATGCAGTGATTTCACCAAGATTTTATGTAAATTATAGTATTATGCATAAAAAAATTTTTGTGTTGAAATACACAATAAAGAATTTTATAAATAAAATAAATAAATAAAATATATTGGCACCCTAACGCCATCGGACTGTAATCATACTCACTATACATACTTAATTAAACGATGGCGTTATTTAACTGATGTATAATTATTATGAAATACAATTTAAAATTTTATTGAGATATTTCATATTTGGAAATACCAAATAGTATAACGATAGAAACTAAGCTACTAGTTACTAATCTGCATGAAATCGTAACAAATTTGAGTATTACTTTTTTCCTTTTTTATTAGAAATAAATAAATATAAATATCCACTGACATTCACACAGCGCCATCCAGCCCCAAATTAAGCGTGAAGCCTGTATTATGGGTACTAAACAACGGATAAACATATTTATATACATTTTTTCGTAAATACATACATAGAATACACCCAGACCATTACAAACAGACGTGTTCATGCACACAAATGTTTGTACTGCCCGGGGATCGAACCCGGAACCCTTGGTGTTGCAGTCGACCTCTAAACCGCAACACCAAATGGACGACCCATTTGGTGTTGCCCAATGTAATAAATCATATTTCCCTTGACTTGTCTCATCTTCAATCATTCGTCACAAGTCTGAATATCAGTGACGCCACATCTCTCGACAGAACCCTAAACAATCTCGCCACAATTATGACGGGCGCGCGCGAGAATAATGCTAAGAATTTATTTGAATTACAAATTGAACACACACCAGACAGTTTTAGCGCGGGGCGAATAAATAATTTGATATTATGCAAAACGATGATACCTCACTTAACGCGCGACCTTGACATAGACTCATAAATAAGAATATCTTAACCACTCATACATATGGACGGCCGCACACTCAAATATGGTAAGTGCCGGCTTATGAATAAATTTTATTATTTAAAACTCGGAATGTTCATTACTAAAACAAATACTCGTAAAGCGTAGTAATACAGGGTGATACAGTTTTAGGGCGAACGGTACTGTACGGACACATTTGAACTTGATTGTACAAAACGAACAAGTTGGTTATAAATGTATTTATTTTTCCGTTTTATCAAGTATTATTCCATGACGCGCGAATTTAAAATTATCGCAATGTTATAGCGATAATATTCATGAGGGACAAATTTAAAGTTTAATGTTCTATCGGCTATAAGTTTGGCGTACAGACCATTTTGTGTTAAATAAAACGCTCAAGGTGAACAGGCCGCGCCCACGCCTCACCTACAGCTTGCTACTACGGAACAATGACTATCTGCTTGTAGAAATCGCATTGCGCAATTGGCACCTAACATCTCTATTTTAGTTATGATGATTCCTTGAAAACGTATCGAGTACAATCGATTAGTAACAGCTAATCGAGTTGACGACGCCCACACTCGCCTCTGGTATTTGGCAATCCCGACATTCTTGTTTCTACGACCCAGTTTGGTTTAGTAAGCATACCTGTTCAGCGCTCGTTCTCCAAGTTCTATACTTGATAAGCCTTCACATTTTTGTTGCTAAGATGACTTGTAATGGTAGTAACGTTATGAAGACATTGTGGTGTAATGGTTGAGATGTTGGCTAAAAGCTCGAGAGTTCTAGGTTTGTTCTCCGTGCACGTCTGTCGGTATTGGTCTCGGTGTTACCATGTAAAATTTATGTATTTAGAAAATAATTATAATATGTAAATTTATCTATTGGTTAGTCACATAGTAAGCGCTAGCAATGAATGGCGCTGTGTCCGTGAATATTTATTATTACTTACTAAGAATTTATACCTAACTAAAATATTTAGTTGGACAATGCCAAAATTTTCTACATGATACTTCATCTAGTGCTCTTAATTTAAAGATGCTTCATCAATCAAACATTATCGTGCCCCTATTAAATAATAGAATAATGAAACATATCATAATATAAAGTTATTAATTACGCTATAAAAATGCAAAAAGGGGTTTCTTAAATCGCGCACCCTGTACCATAAAATTCACATGACCGCAGGCGAAATCATCGAGCTGTCTGACAATAAAAACAAGACAACAATCGTGTGTTTCCATTAAACAAATTCGTGAATACTTAATGCAGCTGAATGGTTGATATTAATATTTATAGGAGCATGGCGATTTGAATAGATCGCTGATATACTCGTTAGCGGGTGTGAACTGATGGTATCAGAGTTTGCAATTAGCTTTATCAATTGCGTGATTATAGTTTTGTGAGTTTACTATTTGTTGATTATAAGTTGGACTTGGACTGGACTTGTCTTGACGTTATTAAGGGATTGCTCGATCCAGGCTTGATTTCTTGGCCAGGATTGATTGATTGTGATGATTTCCAGGCTTGATCTCTTGATTGATTGGCACTAGGACTTTTTTGTTTGTCTCAGTTGGCCTGCATGTGTTGTCTTAAT
>PQWD01010149.1:0-68738 GCA_019425675.1 Leucinodes orbonalis | reverse complement strand
TTATTTTTACTAAATGTTTACAATGAAATAATTATTAAAATATAAATAATATAATCTTTTTCTATTTTACCATCGTTACCATTGTTTATACACGTAGAAGTTTTATTTTATTAAGGAGTTGTGTCGAAAAACTCATAAAGAAATAGCGGTTCTTTTATTGATCAGAAGACTGTGTTTAACAAGAAAAACTATAATAATTCTTTATCAGCCCATCCTTAAAAAGGTATTCATGGATATAAATTAATTTTAAACGATTAGTTGGACATTAGATGTCTCTGCGAGACAATCCTTACGTATACTAGCCATATATTGATATTCAACAATCCCTTTTGGGTTAGGTTTAAAAGCTATGCAAAGCAATATGTAAACACCCACGCAGCCCAGTTCTGTCACATATAGATTCATAATTTAAGCATTTTTGGAAGGATATAAATAATTTAATGGCTGCAATATGATTTCATGCTTTTTAGTTGTTGAAAAGATTACAGCATTATATATTAATGTGGCTTCAAAAAGACAGAGAGACTTGAGGTATTACTTGTCGGTTACCCATCCTGTGACCAACTATCGTTAGTTAGTTATCATCCCATTCATTTCCCTTATCGTAAGTGCGTAGCATTTAAGTACATATAGTTTCGAAAATCGAAAATACATTGGTACGCGACTGGATTTGAACCTGCACCCTCCAGATCGCAACTCAACAGTCTGCCACCAATGAGCTACCGACGATAGTTAGTTAACTTACTTAAAATGACCAAACGCTTAGCTGCTCCGCCATCGAGCCCTCAAAAATATACTCTCAAATTATTAATTCCTAAGGTACTAACGGTTACATCAACACAATCATAAAACATCGCGTTCAAACGAATATCTGATTCCAAACTAGCAAGGTCAAGCAAAACCACAAAGCAAAGAACGCGTTGAATGTTATCACGATTATCACATCGCGAAAACAAAACAAGACGTAATCCTGCGCCGTGACACACAGAAATCTAATCCTGAACCGTCACCTCACATACAATCACCAGCTCGTTTATTTCTAAACGTTACAGACAAATCCCTGTGTCACATATTTAACTTTAAAATCGATACGCTAGAAAAATCACATTTATACACCAATTTTAAGATTCAATTTCGAGTGTACTGGATCCTTTTGAAGGTTTAGCATTGAAATATTCGATAAAAATGTGCAGATAGTACACTGAATACTTAATTGATCTCACTAGCTAGCAAAGTTATTGTAGATTTTGGAACTTAACATTTTATCGTATAATTCAGGAATTGCCTTATATAGATAATGTTTTTATAGATATTGCTGCCATTTACCATAAGGGAGGCTTCCTGCGTCATTATTACTCACGTAATATTTGTCTTATATTTGACTAGGCCAGAAATGCATATACAAACTCAAAATAAAATTACAAATAAAAAATACAACTTAATTTTTAACAACTGCATAATTATTTGAAATTGCATTTTTTTAAATTTAACGTTACTATGACTTGCAATTTCAATACTATAGAAACTGTTTTGTTTAAATTAAGTCTCTAATTTAAACTAATAGAAACGACCTTTTTCATGTCAGCAAGTGAATGGGACTATAACAGTTAGTGTTAAACGGATTTCATAAGTGACGAATCATTATTTTCCGCCACTGCCCTGTACCGTTCACCCGAGACTACAGATGTTAGGTTAGGTAGTAGAACGTACCTTCTGTATTCTCAATACTCTATGACAAAGATCCGATTAGGTCAGATACGATAATGCTGGAAGGCGATTGTCGACAAAGGCTCACCGTATCTCCAGCATCAAGTTGACAATGTTCGGTAAATACAGTTTATTGTGGGGAGATGGAGATTGGACGCGGACGGATTCCGTTTGACACATCCAATTCTTGGAAATAGGTCGTTGGAACGGGAGCTCTTTTAGTTCAGGAAATGGGTTGTGTTTTTTTAATTTTGTTGGTAAATTGATACGATATTTTTCAGAAACAATGCATAGCTCCGTTACTTATGACAACATGTTATGTCACCCATAGTCAGTTATTTCACTAAACAGTGAAATTCTCGAAAGACAGAAATGTAGGTATTACACTCTTATTTTCCATATCTGGCACTGCGGTAAATACTTATTTTCATAGCTCAGTATTTGCTAGGGTACCAATACAGGTATCTTAAAAAAAACTGTCCTTACATTATTTTTAATCAATCTACATGTAAATAAGTTACTTAAATCAACAGTTACTGTTGTGATAAGATTATGTTGGTCGATCGTTCACTAACGTATCGTTCTGTTGAACAACAATTCGTGGGTGAAATGTTTTTTTGTCGAAAAGTTAATGGGCTAAAGCTTCTGTTGGTCACACATTCACTGGGGTACCGCGTCGATATCGAATATTATGTGAGTGAACCGTCCATGGAACATACGATTGTGGACGAAACGTTTCAGACACGTATCGAGCCTACCACTTACTAGTAACTAGTAAAATGCTTCTTTTCAACCAATCGAAGTCCTCTGCTGGACTCCCATATTCTGCGCCAGATATCCTGGTCCTCCGCTTTTCTCATCCAGTCTCCACCAGCGACCTTTCGCAAGTCGTTGGTCGATTACCGGAAGGCGTCCTACGCTATGCTTGCTAAGACACAATTGACGATCCTCACTCCAGAACTCGTAAACTCAAACAGCCATCGGGCATTGGTTCAGCTACATATGTGACCAGCCCACTGCCACTTCAACTTGCTTATCTGGCGGATTATGTGGCTTTCTTTTATTCTCCGAAAATGTAAATAAAGTTATTTTAACTATTGCTTAATGCTTGGCTTGGTTATTTTAATTCTGACTGTTATCCCATTCCCCCTTTAACCAATTCTTTTGCCCCATGCGTGGAGCACTAACATAATATTATAATAATTAATTTACAAAATAATCTTAAACTAAAAAGAGTACGGACCATGTGTCTGTAGATGTAATTTTATTAATAAAAAAAATGCTTGGCTTAAATAATATAATAGGGAACTTTTAAAGCTCTAATTCAACAATTACATTCAAAATAATGTGCGGGCCCACGGAAGCTATTAGCGATCGGAAGTCGCATGACGTATGTGAGAAACAGAGGTCATATCGGCGAAGGTCGCGTCCGAAATCTAGATAAGGGGCAGACGTGTCCTGAGCCGTGGGAAGCGAGCGCCTCTATGGAACCTTATAAATAATTGGATATATAATAAAGATTCTAAATTTAAGTTTTCTAAAATTCAAATCGCATAACAGTCGTTAAAACTTATTGTAATAGTCACCCATGTAACACAGCTGACTTGGCAATGCGTAGGGCACATATTACGAAGAAAAGAAGCCTATTGGAGTCCTAAGTTCCTCGAATGAAGAACACGTAAAACGCAAAGTTAGGTGATAATAGGTTGTTCCTATGATTTAATTCATGTATAGATGCGGAACCAAGACATTGAATAGGCATGATGACTGGGTCCTGGAATCGTAAGAACTATTTTATATTATTACAAATCTGGGTTTAAAATAACGATGTGCTTACTCTCAGCTCGAAAACTCATGTTTTACGAATTTTATTAGTCTTCAAAGATGGGTGGGCAAGTCCATTTTTAAAGTATGTACATTAATTGTCAAAAAATTGTAAACAAAAGGATAACACATATAACTTAAAGCAACTTTTGCTATTATACCATTTGAATAAACGCAACATTTAATATACATAGTTGTAGTACAATATTCACAAACTATGCATACGAATTACTGAGGCGTGACGTCATAACTAGGTAGCCATTTGTATGAAGTGTTTTTGGGAAAGTCCATTATTGTGTTTTAGAATTGATAAATCTCTGTGAGTTTTAATGTTAACGGAGTAATTTTTTTACCAATGTTCCTATTATAATGCGGTCCATAAAATATAATAGCAGAAAAAAAAATTGTCATCATCCCTATTCCTTTCAGATAACTATGCAATGCCAGTTAAAAAAAAAACAAAATTGTTTTTGAGCACCCACAATATGATGTTCAATACAATTAAATTTAGCTTTTAAAAAGTATTCCATTTATTTCATCGGATAAAAGTGTTATAAAAGTGTGCCGATGGCCGATGGGGCGGAAAGGTTCTCGAGTGGCGTCCACGTAACGGAAAGCGAAACGTAGGCCGACCCCTAACCAGATGGACGGATGATCTGGTTAAGGTGGCGGGTAGCAGATGGATGTCAACTGCAAGGGATCGGTCCGCGTGGAAATCATTAGGGGAGGCCTTCGTTCAGCAGTGGACATAATTAGGCTGTAATGATGATGATGAAAAGTGTTACATACACGGTTAATATTTTATTACAAATAAACGAAATTTATAATTTGGATATAATTTAAATGCACTTAAAATGAAGATGTACGTGAATACTTTAAATTATTTCCAACGCACTATTATAATTAAAACAATACAACAAAACTTGTAATCTCGAGGAACCGAGGAAGTAAGAACTCGGTCTCAAATGACAGCACATTAAAGCAATAAAATTAAAGAACAGCCACGAAAATAATCTAAACTGCCATAATACGTACTCGGCGGCACCTTATCTCCGCGGATATCTGCCTATTGTTTTGACTTTGGTAGGTTCTGACCCACCAAGATGCTGAACTACGACTGTTTTTACATTTTCCCTGGGACAAAAGGTTTTGCATAGTGAAGTAACGATATTTGCATTCAATTACAGAACAATTAAGGAAACTGTCTGTGTTGTGTGGGCTAGTTGAATTGGCAGTATGCAGGGCACATAGTACGTAGAACTGATGGTTGATGGGGCGGAAAGGTTCTTGAGTCGCGTCTGCGTAACGGAAAACGAAGCGTAGGCCGACCCCCAGATAGACTGATGACCTGGTTAAGGTTGCGGGTAGGAGATGAATGTCAGCTCCTCGTGGAAATCATTAGCGGAGGCCTTCGTACAACAGTGGACATTTTAGGCTGTAATGATTATGATGATATAAATAGCAAAAAATCAAGAAAACATCGTGAGCAAACCTGCGTACGCCTACGAAGAAATTCAAAGGTTGTACATGAAGTCGACCAATCCGCACTGGGACTGCGTGGACGACAAAGGCCTATACACCCGTACGTACCCGTACGTACTACGTTATGCGTAGGCTCGTGCTCCTCGGTGGGGACATATAATGAGCTGATGATCTGAGCGTACAAGACCACGGAGGCAATTTAAATATAGAAGATGACCACATAAGTCCCTAAGTGAGTGAGGGTACAATTTCCCACGTGGTGTTCCGTGGTAATGACCTCACGGACGGCGGACATGATACGGCAGAGCATCAAGATCGGGGGTGATGTTGATTGATATGTTCATACAGTGGGGATACGTATTTACCATATTAATTTAAAGTTAGAGTTAAGAAAGCTTGACAATGTAATGTATGAACCGTGTTTATTTAAGAAAAAAAATGTAAAAACTTATTCCACAAATAGATGTAATGATAAACTGCTGATAAAGTTATTGCTTGAATGTTGTAGTTTAATAAAATACACAGAAAAGTGAGAAAAGAGTTTGCACTGAGTGTCGTCGAGTGTGTATGGTTACTGAAGACCCAAAACCCCGTTTTATCCCTTTTCCCCCTTTACCTTTACCCATATGGTAAAAAAGTTGCCAAGCGCGAGTCGAACTCGCCCGTGGAGAGTTCCGTAGCAGCAAGTAACATAAAATAAAGTAATTTTTATTTACTTAGGCACCTACTACAGCTTTTATATGAAAAATAGCGGTTCACCGTTTAGGACGGTTAAAAAAAACTACTTTCTTGTTAAAACCTAATAGCGGTTCACAGTATACATGTACTTACAAAGTTTGAATAGTGTAGTGTTTATAGTTTCGGAGAAAAAAGGGTGTGACATACGGACGGACAGACAGACAGACAGACATGATGAATCTATGTTCCGTTTTTTGCCATTTGGCTACGAACCCTAAAAAAGTAAGTACCTAATACATAGTATATATTATTAAATCTTTGCTAATACATACATGTGTGTTAATTATGCTTATTAAATTATTTCTTTAGATAAAAAATTAATAACGATTTTTTATCGTATAACAAAATTATAATAAAGTAAGAAAGAAGAAAGAAAGAAATTTATTTATCAAAACATGTGTCATAACATGAATGCGCATCTTATATAGGTAACTGGGTACCAAAATGTTTTGCCAACAATGGCGTGTAAAAGATTAATATAGCAACAATTTACTACTACTTTTAAAACTTAAACTGTATTAAAAATAAATTGCAAAAAACGTCAGACTCTTGGTATGAGCCACGCATTATATTGTGTTTGATACACTAGTCGACAAAATACGTCTTTCTTTTAACATTGAAAAGTATTATTAGCGGATCCGCGCAGGCGCATCCTTGAGTGGGACGTGAGCAGATAGTTGCCAAGGCGTTTCCTTACACTGTTCGTATAAGCATAGAGTTCATTTTATTATTCTTATAACCTGCCTAAACCTTAGCAAAACATTGCTTCTGTTGGTATGTATTTCTAAAATCCTGCCTTTAAAATTAAAAATTTGTGTTAATTTCATTTTATTTTATATTTTTATCATTTTACTAATCAATTTAATTTTTATTTCATTATTTTGTCAATTTTTAGATTCAATGTTGTTGGATTATATTTAATATGGATGTTATATCTGAAATAAACGATTTAATTTGAATATCCAGTTCCAAAATATTGAAAATAAGTAGCGATATATTAAACCTGCAGCTTACTTTTTAATAATAAGTAATATCATGTGAACTTGAATCTCAATGAGACTTAAATCATAGATGGGAATTATTTATTAAATCCCTATTAGAAATGAAATTACAAAAAAGGGCCAACTGATCACTAAAGCAACGATGTTTTTTAGTTCACCTACTTTACAGACGCCCGTTTGATGTTGCGGTTGAGAGGTCAGCTGCAACACAAAGGATTCCGGGTTCGATCCCCGGGCAGTACAAACATTTGTGTGCTTAAACATGTCTGTTTGTAATGGTCTGGGTGTTTTCTAGGTATAATATGTATGTATTTACAAAAAAAAATGTATATAAGTATGTTTTTCCGTTGTTTAGTACCCATAATACAGGTTTCACGCTTAACTTGGGGCTAGATGGCGCTGTGTGAATGTCAGTGGATAGAAAAAAAATAGAAGAGTACTACAGCTAATACAAAGACGCGGCATGATAACTTAAAAAAAGTATTATAAAAAAGTGACTAAATATATATTATGTTTATAACCAGATGAACCGATGGCCCGGTTTAGTTGGCGGATAGCAGATGGCTGACAAATGCTAAGGATCGGTCCGAATAGAAATCATTAGGGGAGGCCTTCAGCAGTGGACATAGAAATGATAATGATATTTATAAGTACATCTTAAAATACCTCAAAACATGTTTGGTTATAAGTATTTGTTCTACACGCATTGGCAAAGTCCTTGACGCGCCGTAACGCGTCGACACACACAAGGCATTTCCTTAACTCACTTTACACTAACTATGCTACTCATAGATACTGTGACGTGTATCACGAATTGTAATGTACATTGGTTTAACTCACTATTAATCATAACTATGATAAGAATCGCAACACTAGATATTGTTATAATAAAAACCGTCTGGAAAGATCTAAGCCTAAGGCTTAAACTCTAGGTAGCCGATTTGAATCCCGGTAGAGTCGGGGAGATCTTGTTTTAAAAGTAAAGTTTGTTTGGAAACTATGATATTTATATTTATATCGTTATAGAAATACTTATATTAAACTCAAATATCGTCAAAAAGTCTTTAAATTTTTAATAAAAAAGATATTCTTGGATATATGAGGGTGTGAAGCTATAAAATCGTTACCTAATTTCTATTCCAATTTATTGGGTGTAGGAGATATATAAAAAACTCTAATTTTTTAAGGAAACGTAATAGTAAACACAGTCCACAAAGATCACATATTTATAGATTAAAATTGTGCTAATGACCCATTCGATCTCTTAGTTGAAGGTGAAATAGTCACACTCTTAATTCGCCCGAGCTCTGACATCCTGTGTCTATTAAGGCAAAACGGAAACGATATATTTACGACAGTCTGACAAAACAGTAGTTCAAATATTGATAGAGCTTTCAAATTTAGTCTTAGATTTTAAGAAATCGATACAACGCTTATGTCACTGTTTTATTATTGTTATTAATATAACTTATTATATAGTTTAGTGGTAAATGAGAGCGTGGATCTTAATATTTCATAACTCTAGCTAATTTATCTGTCCTTGGGTCTGCAAGGAATATTCATCAATACAAATTATAATGTCAATACGATTATTTATTTACTCTACGTTACAAGCGGTGAAGGTTAAGGAAAACATCCTGAGGAAACCTACGGACGCCTGCAGATTTAATGGTTGTGTGTGAAGTCGGCCAATCCGCACTGGGCCCGCGTGGACGACTAAGTCCTAATTACCCTATACAGGAAGGCTCGTGCACCTCGTTGGGGACGTTTAATGAGCGATGATGAATGATGAAACAAGCGACCATTTGCAGAACTATAAACAGTATCAAGTTCACACTGGGTTGTTTTTCTACTTTATTACTAAATTGCATATAGTATTTAGTAATGTGTTGGCAAGCTAAGAAACAGCCACAACAAAACTGGGTACTTAACACCGTTGACGTACTTTTTATGAACTGTCAAAAAGGAACATTTCCATATTATTTGTATTGAACTTGTGCGATGTGACGTCATTGCTCACTATTATCATTGACCTAATATTTATCAATTTCAGTATATTTAAAATCAAATATTGCAAGTAACAAAAGTGAGCAATGAACAACATATAAAACAAGGTGCGCTTCAATAAAAATAAGGCTTTGTATTTTTTGAAGATGGCGGAAAGTACCCAATTATACACGTAAGACCAAAAAATAAACGTCACCAACTGCAGAACCTTATCTGGAGAAACGAAAAAAGGTGTCACATGAATAGTATATCTCGGCGAGGTGACTCGTGGGTGCCACTCGTTAAAACTAATGTGTAGGTGTGAATTACGAATGTATTCGCTAAAATACACGTCACTGCTACTGTTGACGGAGTGTTTGCTTGCAAATGGCGGATAGTTTGTTATTAACCTCAGAGTAGTTATTTAAGAGCGTCGGTGGCTCGTTGATGCGGACTGTTGCCTTCCGATCTGGAGGGTGCAGGTTCAAATCCCGACAGACACTAATCTGTTTTTAAAATTACATGTATGTTCATCCGACGTTCTTACGGTGAAGGACAACATCGCGAGGGTCTCCTCACTCCTGGGTTGTGTTGGTGTGGTATTGTCTTGTGATTTCGTTCTCTCTTCAACTTGTCGCTGTCCGTGGATATAAGTCTCCCCCCATTTTGTCTCCGTTTTTTTTTCCAGCATTAACCAGTGATGTGACGCAATTTTTCATTGAAATATATTATTTATTCACGTTAAAATTATCCTAAGATTGCGTGGAAGAAATCGCGCCTAGCGCTTTAGCCCGCTGTATTGGCTTAAAGTTTTTGTGTTTATATTTACTTCAATTTACTTGTGAGCAATACAATTATTTTTCTCTAAACGATTAAATTGAAAGTACCATTACACATATTTCACATTCGTTCTATTATCACTGTACAAAAGCTTACCCACCCATAAAACCACTGGCGACTTCAAATAAGTCGTTATCAGTAATCCGTGGCCATCCATCGTGAGGTGTCGAGACACAATAGAATTACCCTCTTTTAAGTTAACCCTTCGCTTATAGCGTGCAGATGTTAAAAGGGTACGTACAGTGCAATTTTACGAACTAGATTGCAATTAATTTTTTAAAAAATGCACCGGTTTATAACAAAGTGTGGATAAAATAAGGCAAGGAGTGGACCAGGTACTTGGTTGAAACAATGATGATGTGAATAGCAGGATATCCTAAAACTGCAGTAATCTCCTATACTCGTTGTGTCTTTGTGTTGTTATTGCATAGACCTCATTTCCAAAAAAATATCTCATTACGAAATAAAAAACTCTATGCTTCTTGTTATATTTTAAGCACTTTTCTTGTCAGTAAAATTTTTAAACTGTGTATATATTTGGAATAACATTGAAATGTAAAACAAAAATAATGTAATATAATTTTTAATTATATATTTTTTTAAAATTATAATACAAAATTTTAAAATAAAACAAAATTAAGCCATGAGAATGTTAAGATAGTTATGATTTAAATTGACATTTTCAGTCATCATCATCCGAAAAATTCAGCATAGACTCATCCTCTTCCACGTTTAATAAATCCATCCAAAACACCCTATAAAAGTGAACAATACATTGCGGGGCGCATCGTAGGCCGCTGTCATAATAGCAATCGATCAGCGGTGATGTATCGCAAACAGACTCCTAGGAATATCGCAGCTGACCCTATCAAAGGTTTTCAAAAAAAGATAATACATGGAATTGGTTATTTTGATGATGTGGGTTATCAGACCTCAAATGTAAGTTATGATCATTTTTCGGCAGTATGTTAGTATGTTCTTGGTACAACTAGCTAATTAAGTTTGCTTGACTCTGAAATCTAATCACGTATCTGGGTTATATTTTATACGATTAATTAAAAATATTAATATTAGGAGCGTCGGTGGCTCAGTGGTGTGGACTGTTGCCTTCCTACTGGGAGGGCTGAGGTTCAAATCCCGACACGTACCAATGTATTTTCGAATTTCCTAAAAATATATGTACGTTATCCGACGCTCTTACGGTGAAGGAAAACATCGTGAGGAAACCTTCATGCACGCCTGCGAAGAGATTCGAAGGTTGTGTGTGAAGTCGTCCAATCCGCACTGGGCCCGCGTGGACGACTAAGGCCTAATCACCCTATACGGGTAGGCTCGTGCCCCTCGGTGGGGACGTTTAATGAGCTGATGATGAATTAAAAATATTGTTGTTGTTTTCTAAAATATAATCTATTGAATATAACATTGTTTGACATTTGTTAAACATGCATAATATGGTTAAAAGGTAACATACATACCATACAAAGCCACCACCTACTACCGCTGTAAATAAAGATTTTACTAGGTAGACTCGGTACTTAGTCGTCTAGGTAGGTCCCGTGAGATAGAAGTGTTTTGCACTGATATGTTTCGGGATGAGAGCACTGTAGCTAGTAAAATTACAGGGTAAGAGAGACCTAATATCTGTTGTCTCTGATGACGGGCGCGGGGCAATCTTGACGGAAAATAATCACTAACTACTATTATTAGTTTCCAACTCTGTATCTGCCCTGGTCAGGCGTATCACTTATCACTAAGTAAGCGAACTGACGTTCCTGTTCATTTCATGTCACAAAAAAATCACAAAAAGGGCCAGCAAAATGACTTGCTTAACAAAACTTGCTTTACCGGACGTCAAGTATCGATACGTACTCGGTATCGATTGAAAAGTATCGATACTTACTCGTATCGAATAGATTATGGGAAATTTCAATTTACTCGTTTTTTTTGAAGCGCTTCCACTTCTAGCCAACTGCGAGTTGTTTGTGTTGTGACCGAAATCTTCATTAATTCATTTTCAGACTCCCAGGTTGAAATTGTCGTATACATATATTTTAATATTATTATTTATTTATGATTTCCCACACGCTTACCAAGTGGAAGGAAACACATCTGGCAAAGAACTTGAAATAAAGGTTTTTAAACTGTAGTTAAGTACTCATATGATATGAGTACTTTTAACCGATACCTACTCGATACTTAATTATAACGTATCGATACTAAAAATTCTTGGTATCGGATAAAATCGAGTATGTACTCGTATTTACTCATATCGTTTCATTCCTACTTACTGTTACATATCAAACTTTATCAAAGTGGTGTCCTATAATGTAATTAAATAGTCATTATTTTCAAACACCAAACAATGGCTGCTGAGACATTGATCTGTGGCAAGTCACTCGCAATTATTGATTTACAATGTCATTAAGGAATCTATGGGTTTTTGATGACTTTGCTAGACCATTCGTCATGTGGGGTGTTTATTACTTTTGTGGGTTTGGCCGTTTCACTTCGATGGGATAAATCTTTGTCGTGATTGATGGTTTTCGTTATGAGATTAATATGTGGTTCTTATGGAGAGGCGTTTTGAAATTCAATGGGCGGAATGAGAATTACTTTTATGATACAAATATGAAATCTATTGATTTTAACAAAATCTATACAACACAATATATCTATAAAAAAAATAACATATCAAATTTGTTAGTCTTGCGTAAAATATGTGTTACACGTTTTAAAAATAATAAAATATACTTTGAAAATTTTCCACTGCTTAGTCAATCTCCCAAGTGATTTTTCATAGATATAATTGTATGTAGAAAGAAAATAACAAAAAAAATATTGTGGGATATCCATAAGAGATAGACATATACCATCGCGGAGTTTTCTATAGACCTTTTCAATGTGTACAATACTTAATACATTGTTTTGATAAATCATGTAGGGTTCAGCCTGCATTTGCAAAGTAAACGGAAAAATTACATCATTTACGACATCACATTAGAAACCCCAAAATAACAGTATTTCTCCACTGTTTAATGTATATTTTAATACATATAATCCTTCTTCTTGAACCACTCTATAATTAAAAAAAACGCATCAAAATCCGTTGCCTAGTTTTAAAAATATAAGTGCACATAGGGATGAGGCACATCGGGACAAAAAAAAAAGACTTTTTTATACTATGTAGTGATAGTGATATAGCTTTGTAAAACTAACCATATACAAGCGGTTTCGTAGGTAAGTATCACCTGCGCGTGCGCCGGGTGCGTGACGCGCGACCTGTCACCGTACCGAGGTCGCCGGTAGGAAGCCGTTTGTCACCGATAGCCGATTAAAACGTTGATAGTACGACTTTAGTATGCAATGAAATCAGAACTTTATGTTCCTAGCATAGAGTTCAAAATATATGAAATAAAACTTAGAAACATGCACAGAAAATAAAATAGTATCTTGAATACCGTAGACACTGCGTTCTGGGATATAGATGCCAAATCTGATAAAGAGGTCAATATAATTGAACAACCAATTTTTTAAGGTTTAATTTTTTTGATGCTAAAGTAATTCTTTTAGTGCTTCTTATTTCGCCGCACCATTTTGTCTCTTTCTGCATGTCCAGAGGTAAGCTGGTAGAGAATGCTACTTGGCATTAAGTTCGCCTAAGTACATAATTAAATTGTGCAATACAATTTCAAATAAAAATAAGGTTTATATAATCTATGCCTTATTATTACTGTCATCATCTTCATGATGATGATTATGAAGAGGGTAATAAGTATTAAGATCTTTGGCAAGTAAAATATAACCATTGCAATGATCCATCATCAGATGGGTGACCGAAAAAATATCCTGACCTTATCTGACTTAACATGAGATCGAACTTGAACCCTTTTGGACCTTTTGGGCAATTTCTGAACATATTAGGCCAGTACCATATCATTAGTAAAAAAAATTCTGTATTTTTATTTAATTTATTGTACAACTTCATAATAAGTCATACTAACCACATGGATCATTGTTATCTTGTAATGGAAATATATTATTATTATAAACAATACCCCTCCACGCTTACCATCATACTAATATAAATCCGTGCTCATAAAACTGTGCAACTCCAACATTTTCCATAACACATTTAAATATACCAGCAATCAAAGTTTATAGCCTAATTCAATGTCTCATTTACTAGCAGTAAAGTGGTCGTGAGTTTATAGGCGTACACTATACAAATAAATCCTCTCGTCAACGCGTAGAATGCGATAACATTTGCATAGGCGTGCGCGGGCGCAGCATGGCGGCCGTGACGTCACTGCGGAATAAATACATCGAGAAATGTTCACGAGTGTATTAACATGGGAATCGATTTAATTGTGACTACAACCATAATAGAGCGTCGGTGGCTCATTGAAGTGGACTGTTGCCTTCCGATCTAGAGGGTGCAGGTTCAAATCCCGCCACGTACCAATGACTTTTTGAATTTTCAAAATTATATGTACGTTTATCCGACGTTCTTACGGTGAAGGAAAACATCTGAGGAAACCTGCGCACACCTGAAATGAGATTCAAAGTTTGTACGTGAAGTCGGCCATTCCGCACTGCACCCACGTGGACGACTAAGGCCTATACACTATTTACAATAAGGCTCGTGCCCCTCGGTGAGGACGTTTTATGAGCTGATATGATGATGACAATCATTATACTTGCTTTGAGATGCAATTACAAAGGAAGTGGGAAGGATACAAATAAAATATGTTCAATGAACAAGGTTGGAACTAAGGACCAACTATATCACTAACTATGTTACTCATCAAAAAACCTTAATTTAAAGGCCTCTATCTCAGTTGACCGGTGGACGTCATGAATGACGTGATGCAATGAAAAAAGCAATTGCTTCATTTGGAAAGCTTCGTCTACGGCAGTTATTTAATTATAATAAACGTCATCATCATCAGCTCATTAAACGTCCCACCGAGGGGCACGAGCCTCCCGTATAGGGTGATTGGCCTTAGTCGTCCACGCGGGCCCAATGCGGGTTGGACGTCTTTACGCACAACCTTTGAATCTCTTCGCAGGCGTGTGCAGGTTTCCTCACGATGTTTTTCTTCACCGTAAAAGCGTCGGATAACCCGATGAACCCGAATATGAATTTGTTAGGTTAGAAACAGGGCAGTACATAACTGTTTATTTGCATGTATGCAGTACACGCTATTATTTAAATTGTCAATGCAAATTATTATTATTTTTAGTAAGGTACGAAATGACATAGGTTGAAAAGTATCTTCTAGACTATGCTTGAAATAAGAGACTGCAATCAAAAAAGAAAGGCATAGAATTGGGCATAATAGTAGACAACTTTAAATAGGTTTTAAATAAAAATATCATTATCTAAAGAAAATATATTAGCGATGTCTTTTAGACTATAACCAGTCTAAGACAACGTTATAATATAGAGGAATGAAAAAAGTAGGCAATTCAAAAGTTTCCTTTAGATCAAAATATCAATGTGAAACGTTAAAAATAAAATGCGATAAGTGCGTATTTTATAGCTAGAATGTAACGTCTCAGACATTTATTTCCAAACAAGGAATTTCCTATGTCCCACTGCAGTTGCATGACGGTATTTTTATGATCCGACATACCCTGTCACTTGCATCTGTGCAAGATCGGTATCACGCAGGATAAATATTGTACTTAATTGTATGAAACTAATGTTGTGAAATGTCAGAGCATTACGAGTAGTTAAAGCATTTTGTTGAAGACTAGCTGTTCCCCGCGGTATAACACGCGTTTTTATTATCCCGCAGTAAAAAATAACCTTAAATCGTTAAAATAACCTTAAATAACCTTAAACGCGCGGCCTCCGTGCGATAAAACATTGCTTTATTTACCATAATAATTGTATTGTCTATTAAAGTATTTTTTTCCCTTATAACATAAGCTACCTGCCAAAAAAGTCCCGTACAAATCTGTCCAGCAGTTTTAGAGATTACCCGAAACAAACATACAGTCAGACAAAAAAGATATAGTTGTTTTGGCATATGTATGTAAACAATGGTTAATTAAATATTACAAACAGATAGACACTTCAATTTTGTTCTACGCTGCGGAGACGTGGACCCTGCGTGAAAGCGAGCGGAAGACGATAGACGCTCTCAAAATGTGGTGCTGGAGAAGAATGCTTGGGGTATTGTGGAAACATTCCGTACAAACGTCTCCATACAGCAGGAACTCAGCATCAAGCAGCGTCTGTCTTCCATTGTGCAAACTCGAGTTCTGAATTCTTTGGACACGTATCCCGGCGTGGCAATGAGTCGATCGAGCGCCTCGAGGTACTGGGTAAAGTTGAGGGCACCCGAGCGCGAGGTAGAGCGCCTATGGATGAGATGGACGGACCAATTAAAAGCAGCGGTAGATACTTCCCTGCACGTCTGCACCAGAAAGGCGGCCATCAGACAGGAATGGCGGTGTATTGTTAAGCGAGCCACTGACAGCAGAAATGACGACCACGACCCCTCTGTCAAGAGTGTCATAATATAAAGTAATATCTGTTTCTGACATCTTGTCGCTCCGCTTTGAAAACTGACTTGAGAGCATGAACCTTAGGAGGGTACTAATTAACACCCTTGGTGGGTGTTCCTCACTGTGTTTCTTACACCAGATGTACTTTTTCCTGGTAGACCATACCACTACCATAGGATATCATCAGCTTTAATCAAGATCTAGATCTTTTTATCAACCTAACAAAATAAACTACAGTTATTCTGTCCTGTACATTAAATATTAAAGAACAAAGAAGCGTTTTCCCTTTACTACCACAGTATTTTCCATTTCAAAAGTGAGGTCGTAGTTATATCTATGTTTAATGTTATCATTATTTTATCATAATTACAACCGGTTCGGAGTTATCAACACAAGTTGCCGTCGACGAGCTCTAGATAGGCAGTGATAGCTAGCTGCAGATAGTTAATTATTATTTCGATTCACTATCAGCTACTAAACCGCTCTAGGGCAAAAACTTTGTACTCTAGGCCAATGATATTCTGTATATATAAAGGTAGATACGCCAGACATGACCTCCGTGCCGTGCCTAAAAACGAACCGCCAAAGAGAATACAGTTTATAGGCTTTTGTTTAGGTAAATGTACGCTCATTCGAAATATGTGTACGTGTGCTGACGCTGCATCAAAAAACACGAATCTAAACTTTTTTATCATTGCTCTAGGCTTAATAAAAATCGAGTCTTGGCATTAACTTGTTCTTTCAATGAGAAAAAAACGTGATGTAAACACTTATAGGGAACCTTGGTAAAAGTAATAATATTAAATGAATAATACTATACTATACTGACAATCACACAGCACCATCTAGCCCCAAACTAAACATTAGCCTGTAATATAGATACTAAACAACGGATAAACATATTTATATACCTATTCAACCTATTGCAGTCCACTGCTGGACATAGGTCTCCCCCATTTTGTGCCAGATATCCCGGTCCTCCACTTTTCTCATCAGCCTCCACCAGCGACCTTTCGCAAGGCGTCGGTCCATCGGGCCGGACTCCAGAGGTATCCACTCCAGAACTCGTCTGCTCCAACGGCCATCGGTTCAGCGACATACGCGACCAGCCCACTGCCACTTCAACTTGCTGATTAACATACTTATATACTTTTTGTAAATACATACATATTAAAAAATAAAAAAAATAAAAACATGAAATCAAAATCAAAATTGCTTTATTCATAAGAAACCTAGGTTACAACAAATTTCGGTAATAATCCTTTTAAGTACAAGAGTACCTGTAGTAGGAAGTTACCGCCCTTCCGTTCCGTTTTTGCATCAAGGTTATGTAAGAAAAGCACAAGGGTAAATATAATATTATCACAAGAAAAAGAGGTGTATGTGTGTGTGATATTTGTGTGTGTTGTGTTTGTGAATGTGTGCGCGCGTGTATGTGTGTCAACTGTGATTTAAAATTTCGTGCGTGAATATGTATAATTATATGACTAAAAGTAATGAGATGTGGTTGTAATGGGTAATAGGTACATTTTATTCATGCTATTCTATTCAAAGCATGTTGAGAGATCAGAATTTTTATATATGTCTCAAGCTAAAAAATATTTTTTAATTAGTTTTTCTGCTTCTATATAACTTAGAGATTTAAGCCAGACTGACAATTTTTTCTTACACTCATAGTGACTTAAGGGAATAAATGTAAATGTTTTATTTATTGTGTTACATAAGAAACTTGCTTGTCTGTTAAATTGTCTAGTAGCAAAAGTTGTCTTTACTGACTCTGTATACAGGACTTTATCTTTCCTCCTCTTAGAAAGTTTTTTTAGGTCAAAAGTTAGTGACTAATGTAGCCTAAGAACGCAATTCAGGATGAAAAGTTTTCTGACGGAGAGGAGGTTGCAGGAATCATACAATTCGGCCGTAGAAAATCGAAATGGCAAAAAATACATCAATTTTAGAAGAGATCTTTGAGTTCTTTCTACTTCTAAAAATTTGGTTTTAGAGGCCCCACTCCAAACAGAAATACAATAGATTATTACGGACTGTGCTAGAATTGTGTATATTATATTTAGTAATATTCAAGCAACTTTTCCAAGTCCATCCTTAGCTGTACGATGAACTTCAGCTCAAGTATCCCCATAGAATGCAATGGCTGTGTCATCGGCATATGCAAATATTTTCGCATTGGTAAGTTTTATGTTACACAGTTCATTAATATATAACAGGAATAGTGTTGGGACTAACACACTCCCTTGTGGAACACCGAACAATAATTTAGCAAGCTCACTCTTGTATTCACCAATTTTCACCAGTTGTTTCCTATTCTGAAGATAACTTGTTAAGAATGATAAAGGAATGCCTCTAACTCCATATTTTACAAGTCTTTTTACAAGAATAGGGATAGAAACAGTGTCAAATGCTTTTTTGAGATCTATAAAAACGGTGAGACACTTCCTGCCACTGTATTTACATATAGAAAACACGCAGAAAATACAAACATACATTTTTCTGAACCCAAATATTTGTACTGCCCGGGGATCGAACCCGGAATACTTGGTGTAATAGCAGACGTCTCAACCAGTACACCAGATGGGTATGTAGACTTCATCAAGACGTTAATAGGGATATTTGTCTGGCGCAAAATGGGGGAGACCTATGTCCAGCAGTGGATTGCAATAGGTTGAAGAGAGAGAGAGAGGGATATTTAAGTAAATGTTATGAACAACAGAAAATTGCTTCTTTGTATCAATTTTGAAATGCATGACAGTATCAGTACTGCGTTGATGTCTATTTCAGGAATCGCCTGAAAAATTCGTAGCAGTATTCTCCAGATTTAACAGGCGGTTAATATTAGCTTTATTTATTTATTTAGACTCACCAACAATACATGCATACACATATTATAATATAAGAGTGTTACATTTCAAAATTCTGATACATGTATCTATTATAGGTAAGTTCAGCTTAATCAATATAATTATCATTACTTTCGTACTATAACTAGTTACAAGTTATTATAGTATATAGTTATAATATTAATTGTTAATAAAGTTTTTGTATTTATTGAAATGTACAGTCACAGCGTAGGTCGAAAAAAAATGACTTATTTTAATACTATAGATTTAATAGTATTAAAATAAGTCATTGACGTCATTGTCATTGACGTCCCATTTGGTGTTGCGGTTGAGAGGTCGGCTGCAACACCAAGGGTTCCGGGTTCGATCCCCGGGCAGTACAAACATTAGTGTGCATGAACATGTCTGTTTGTAATGGTCTGGGTGTTTTCTATGTATAATATGTATGTATTTTTAAAAAAAATGTATATAAGTATATTTATCCGTTGTTTAGTACCCATAATACAGGCTTCACGCTTAACTTGGGACTAGATGGCGCTGTGTAAATGTCAGTGGATATTTATTTATTTATTATTTATTAATAGATTTTTAAAATATTAATATTATAAGCGATGATACTCGACCGATGTGAGGACTAAGAATGTATAAATATAACACGATGAGGTGATTATTGGAAATCGCCGCGGCACGTTGCGCGGTGTCAGCAGTTCATAGTTTGCCGTTGTTATGTGCGACAATTAGGGCAGCGCTATGCCGGCAATATTCATACATTAGGCCTGCATAACAAATGGACAAAATTTCACGAGTGTCATTAATTACTACCTATATTAAATAGAAATTAGCAGGTCATCATTTTTCTTTTACAATTTTCTTTTATTATATTACTGATTTGCTCATTTTTGAACATAACTTAATTATTAACAATAAATATATTTTCTTAATGACAACGTTTCGCCAAAATTTTGTGCCTACTGGTAACAATTATAAATATCTTCCAACGCTATGCCAAGGTGGTGGTTAGCATTGAGCCTTCGCTGGTGAGATATGTCCTACACAACCTTCACCGCTCACTTTACGACACAAGTTCTGCAGAACAGTCCGCTGGAATCGCAGAAGTACAAACAATAACAATAAATACCAATGACATTTCATACAAACTTGTTTACCTGCTTAGTAGGCGAATTTATCATGGACAGGTAAGAGATAGGGAGCATTTGTTTGAGAGTTGAATAATTTTCAATGATAAGATAATTCAAATTCAAGAAGACATTATTCAGGCCCATAAACAACACTTATAAAATCAAATTTAGCTGCCACTGGATTAGTTTTTTTTTTTATTCATAAAATTACATCTACAGACTCATGGTCCGTACTCTTTTTAGTTTAAGATTATGTTGTAATTTAATTATTATAATATTATGTTAGTGCTCCGCGCATGGGGCAAAAGAATTGGTTAAAGGGGGAATGGGATAACAGAATTAAAATAATTAAATATTTACATTAGGTAAAGTAGGGGGGGTGAATAATATAGACTATACTGGATCGGATTAAGATAATTGTTATCAGCAACTTAGCTAGCAATCCCGTAACGATACCTAGACCGTCGGTGGCTCAATGGAGTGGAATGGTGTGCTTTCCCACCGGCAGGGCGCAGGTGCAAATCTCGCCACTATATGATTACGAATTTTAAATTGTATGTACGTTCCTCCGACGCCCTTACGGTGAAGGAATACATCGTGAGGAAACCTGCACACCTGGGAAGAGATTCAAAGGTTGTGCGTGAAGTCATCCAACCTGAACCTGAAGGGCCTGCGGGGATGACTAAGGCCTATACACCCTTTTCAGGTAGGCTCGTGCCCTTTGGTGGGGACGTTTAATGAGCTGATGATGGGGTTACCTAACCCCCCTGAAGTCCCACTCTGGGACACCCTTAGGCTCATTGCATATTTTTTGGGCTGAGAGCCACCTGCTCTCGCCACTTGTCCGGTGACGCTAGAGGCCAATTGCAGCCAATAGCAATAAGTCATTGCGAAAAAGGGATTTAAAAGTAATTTACCACACTAGATTGAATCGTGCTAATAGAACTAATGTTAGGATATGAAAAAATAGAACAAAACTATGTAAACAGTTCTTTTTAAAGAAATGAATACAATTTGATATCCCATTGTGTAAGTAGACACATTGCTACGGATGCGCACGCGCGTCGACGTGACTCCCGCATGATATACATGGGAAATATGCAAGATTTAGAGTGAAATGCAGTTCTTAATATACATATAATACTTATTACCCAATGGTAAAAAGATACAATTTTCTAACTATAAAAATAAAACGTTCACGAGATGACCAGTTTACTTATCTGATAGTCCACCTTCCCATACAGTTGCACTTTTCTTAACCAAAAACGTTGTTAGTATCTAGTAGATTTCCGTTAAATCCGACCTGCACCCTTTATTCAGGACATCAAAAGATCGATCCTATTTGTCCAATATTTTAGCAGCTACAGTGCCTTCCCATACTACTGAAATATATAACACTCCTTTTCACGATTTTCACTGTACCATATCTAGCACTGCGGTGGATACCTATCTATTCATCTTACTATTAAGCCCGCTTAGTAACTTCTCAGTAAAATAAATTTTCTAAACTGGTGGTGTGGAGTACGAAATAAGCTTATTTAAAACTCATAATATTCATACTTAAAGTTCACGGTTGGGGAAGCCCTTTTCCAACGAGTGTCGCCATTAAAAATAACAATAATAAAAATGGTTGAAAGCATAGAATACGAAAGGCTGGTACCTTGTTCGTTGCAAAACTATGGAAACCTTACTTGAGCTATAGTTATTATTTCATTACAATGACAAATGGAAAAGGTTGACCAAGAATATTTCAATACTCTATCAATAAATTTAATTAATGACAGTAAACAAATAATCTCAACTAATGCATACAATCTGCAAACATTAAATCAAAGATGTCGAGACTCGATAACCCAGTCTCGAGAATTCAACACTTGGAAAATTATGTATAAATGATAATTATGTTTGCCTATGAATTTTAATTGAACCACGCAATGGAAACCATTTGTGTAATTCTTAAGTTGTTTGATATACATGGATGATTTTATTTATGAATGTTACTGTTTTAATATTAATACATGCAGTGTCAGCAATGTAATACTCTTTAATTATAATGTTATTATAACTTTGGCAGTGAATTAAATTATATTTAGACGCAATAAACACTTACAAACAAGAAATGGTAAAGAACTTAAAATTATTATAAAAAGTAAGAACACTATGAAGATGTGCAAGCTTTATGGATTATTATAAATCACGTCATATTATCACGGTATATATTAAGGGGCACCTTAATATATACCGTGATAATATGATGTGATTGTGCACCGAGGGGCACCTCGGTGCTCTATACAGAAATCAAACAGTGAAGGAGCTTACATTACTTATTTTAACAACATCGAATGTAATTGTTTTATGTCAATGAGTGAAGGGGACGGTCAGTTCGCTCACCTGGTGGTAAGTGATACACCTGACTATGATAGATGCAGGGTTGAAGGAAATGCCTGTACCCGTCACCCGAGTTATATTTTCAATCATTCTTAATTTGATCATCATCATCAGCTTATTAAACGTCCCCACCGAGGGGCACGAGCCTACCCGTATAGGTTGGTTAGGCGTTAGTCGTCCACGCGGGCCCTGTGCGGATTGGACAACTTCACACACAACTTTCGAATCTCTTCGCAGATGTGCATGAAGGTTTCCTCACGATGTTTTCCTTCACCGTAAGAGCGTCAGATAACGTACATATATTTTTAGAAAATTCGAAAATACATTGGTACGTGTCGGGATTTGAACCTCAGCCCTTCCGGTAGGAAGGCGACAGTCCACACCACTGAGCCACCGACGCCCACTGAGCCACCGATAATAATTAATTAATTAAATAAAAACATTATTTTCTATCAGAGGCTTGAAGGTCGTCTACATCTCAGTGCAAGCCGTAGTTCGATAAATTTTGTTTGTGCATTCATAAATATTAATATCAAAGTGAGGACATAACAACAGAATCTTTCCACCAAAACCATACTTATATTATAAATGTGAGAGTGTGTCTGTTTGTCCGTCTTTTACGGCACAATAGGACAACGATTTGACGTGTGATTTTATAAATATAGATAATTGAAAAGATGAAGAACGATGTGTACTACTTTTCGTCTGACAAGTTAATAACACCCACTCCCTGAAAGGAGGGTGAAAACTACATGGAGCTTCTGCAATTTTAAAAATAGAAAGCTAATATTTAATGAAAAGACATTAATAATATCTATGGTTGCATGTAAAGGATTTTTTGTTCAGAGTTCTCGTTTGTCTACGAAACCAGGAATGACGAATCGTGTTACCCCGACTTTAACGCGAGTAAAGCTACAAGCAAAAGCTAGTATTTCATAAAACGTATTAAATTGAGCAATAGTTACAGTAATTAAGAGCCCTCTTCTGGCTCAAGCGTTATCAGAGGCGATAACTTACCGCACCGTTACCTACCGAAAGGAGAGCGTTTTTAGCTAATTAAAAAACGTATAAGTATAAAATATGGTCAAGAACAATAGAAATATCGAAGTAGTAATTCCGTATCTTATAAAAATCTTCACTTTATTTTATTTCAGCAACTTCATATTATACAGGGATAAGTAGTTGGTGCTCCCTTTTAAGCTTGATTGGCTTGTGGTAGACAGCACAGCTCTTCCATAGCATGGATACAAATAGACTAAACGAACTAAATTATACTCGGGAATGCTCTCAGAGATACAAACACAAATATTTTTATTGTCATCATCATCATCATCAGCTCATTAAACGTCGCCAACCTAAGGTGTATAGGCCTTAGTCGTCCGCGCGGGCTCATTACGGATAGTCCGACTTCACACACAATACAAACTTATTTTTAAGTATTGAAGTCGTAATAATATTTTAACTGTATTCTTTATTTAAAAAGTGTTATATATATTGATGTACTATTTGTTTATACTTAAATATTAAAATAAATAAATAAATGGAAAATGAAATCAACCCTCAAGTCAAAAAACAAAGATCGATAGAAGTGACATGTTCACGAACACTTAAGGTATTTCAAATGTAAATTTTGAACCTAGACCTAACCTAGCTGACATCTTAAACATTAGACCAGATGATGAACCAACTAGGTAACAGTATAGTGGAACCCTAGCAAGGTCTGAACGCATGAAGCGTGTAAAAAGTTGTGAATGTGAGCGGCGTACGCATGCGCATCGGGGTCGGAGCGCAGACAGAAACGTTATAATTTGTTTTCACCTCCACTATACTAACGCTGAAAGCTAAAAGAATGTAACTGTTATTTTTTAGGTTTAATAAAAGTATTAAGCATTCTGTTATAATAAATTGATAAGAATTGCTATTTTGAAACAATAAATAAGTGATTGTTGGTGCAATGTATTGATTCATTCATTCAAAAATTATTTCACAAAGAAAAAAGTCTCACTAAAATCTTTAGATTAAGAAAATGTGTAATTTTAAATTGTTTCATCATCGTCAGACATGAACATGTAGGAGGTCTTCCAACAATCTTAAATGACTTGGACTAAAATCAGCCACACGGGTTCAGCGAATACTAGCCTGATTGTCACCGTTGTTTGACAAGGGCAGATTAGTTATAAAAGATAAGAAGGCAAATTGAAAACATTAAAACCACGAAAATGAAAAATGAAAAAATGAAAATGAAAATATTTTATTAGTATCTTATACATAATTACATTACAATGGCTGGAGTCTCCTTTTAAGTGTAATACCTGTGTTAGGAGACCCCGCTCCTTCTTACAATTTTAAGATACAAAAGTATGAAACCACGGTTAAACTAAAAACAAGCATTTATAAGTTAGTGACCTTTTAAACGAGGATCATTGAATGTAGATTTGAATAAACGCGCACCACGACATCTAAGCTATGAAAGATAACCAGATAAGACAGGAAAGTAAAGCAGAGAAAGTGATTTCTTTGCTTTCAGCTTATTTGGAATTCATTTTTGTGAAAGGGTGATGTTAGATCATTTAAATACCGCGGTCGACCTCAGAGTAGTTTGAAAAACAAACAATAAAACTTAATTGCCCATACCATGTTTTTTGGTAATGAAATATTATTTTAAAGTTATAAATGTAATAAAGAAACACGTAACATAACACTAGATAACTGTTTCAATTAATGACTTTAATCATTAAGGGGTTACAGATCGTAAACTTTCTGGGCCAGTGTTACAGGCTGCTGAGGTTCGCTGGGTACCCAAAAGATGCTGTTGGAACCCATTTTTTCACCATCATATCGTATACAGTATTGAAATGTGGGTTAGCCCTAGAAGTTGAATCCAAGAATGGCATCCAAAATGATATAGGTACTGACTTATTCGAGGCCAAAATTATATCTATTGTACATTTGCATTGTGAGTTTTCAAAACATAATATGTAATTAAAGGAGTTTATATATTTCCATATTTTACGAATCGGATGTTGAATCGGTTCAAAGAGATATCTTAAGCTGTGTACACTTGTTGTTGTGAGAACACTTGATCGTTTTTTTCTGCAAACTGTCCCGGAGGACTGTCCCACTCTGGGACGCTCTTCGGCTAGTACCTAATTTTTTTGACAAATTGGAGTGAAAGATGGCCATCACTCAAGAATGGCTAATAATCGCAACACTTATAAATATAGTTACTAATTATACGGTAGTCCGTACAAGGATGTTTTCCTTCCCCAAGAAAAAATACAACACTTTTGAAAAACTTCCATGCATGGGCGTTTTCTTAACCACAGGTATCTTTCAATAATTACAAGCAATCAAACATCAACCTTCAGTTAATAATCACTGTTGTCAAACAGTAGCAGTGTTGATAGAAAGCGTAAAGTGGTCCCCGTTAATGGTTCGCAGATAACAATTATCGAGTCACGCGTCCGCCGACCGCTTATTAGCCGATGCTTGCACCCACGAGAGAAGGTGAAATCAATTGTAGTACTGATCTGGTACAAAACAACTAAGAAGAACTATATTTGTTTTAAAGACGTTTTGGTATATCATTAGGAGTTCGCGCATTTCGTGGTTAGTGATACGCCTGACTGTGACAGATGTTACATTGAAGCAAATAGCAGGTTGTCATTATTTTACATCAACTCTGCCCTGCGCCCGTCTCGATAACGATATCGTCATCCGAACCAGTGGTAGTTTCATTTGACATTCATAACCTAACCTAAACTAACCTAAATTGAGTAAATAAATTTTTGATTTTGATTTTCTCATACCCGGTAATTTTAGTAGCTCATTACCTTCGCCCTAGAACATATAAGTACACCTAGTTAATGGCAGGATATCTGGCACTGCAGTGGTACCTATCTAGACGATGCTGTAACGAGTCTAATACTTAGTGAAACTCATTGATTGATAGTTTTATAGGCCCGTATTCAAGAATGAGACTCAAGCGTTGATCTACACTTGGGTAAAGTGAGAAAGGCACAGCGCTCTATACGGTAAATAGTACCATCTCATTCTAACTCAATTTAAGTGGGGATCAACGTTGAGTCTCGATTTAGAATACGGAACTTAGACCGCGACTTCAGATTGAGGATAGCCGAGGACCTGATATCTGAGGACCTCTGCTTTCCTCATCCAGCATTCACCAGCACCCTTAGCATCGGTCATAAACTAACTGAAACCATTCAAAATCTTTTGTTCAGGATTCAAGAATCAGAAATTATCATAATTATATTTTACTGTGTTTAGCTGTACGAGTATTTAATTTGAGATGTTTAGGTCGTGATACAGGTAATAAGTCCATCATTCAGAGCACTCTTAACTCTACTGAAAGACGAAGGACTGTGGCTGAAGACATAGGTAATATCCTTATGTCTTGGTAAGCTTCCGAGGACGCCTTCCGGCTCGAAGGACCGACGACTTGCCAAAGCTCACTGGTAAAAGGCTGGATGTGAAAAGTGGTGGACATATCTAGAGCAAAATAGGCGAGATCTATGTCCAGCAGTGGACTGCAACATGTTGAATAGAGAGAAAAAGAGATAAAGTCGCTGGTAGAAAGCTTCTTTTTTCGAATGGACTTTATGCTGTTGACCGCAGATGATATCTACAGCTGCACCGAGCTAGTAGCGAGCGCAGCCGTTTCTCAGGTAAAACATTACTAAAATTATTATTGAATACTACTTTGTATTGTTTCTAATATCATACTCCATACCGTATATTTGGTTCCCAAATCGGGCAGACGCCATGGCTTTGTTCTTACGTCGTATATGGTGGGGTTGTGACGTCACAGTCGCGGCATTGTCGTCAATATGGCGGCTGAGGTCATTCACACCTGGATCATGGTTATCGGTAAAAACGAAATAGGCTGACTGACTCACCGAGGTAATAGGCACCTAGACATAGAAATTAGTATGGATAAAATAGTTAACAGATCCGTAGTTAAACTTAATGTATCACAGATTGCGAAAACATACAGAAATAATGATTTTTTTACCAGATAGTATTTCTCCTATAGTAGCAGGATAAAGAACTTTGGACCACCCATGGGTATAATAGCATGAATGCAAATAAGGATACAATGATAGCATTTTTATGAAATAAATAAGATATTGAATTTGAATGTCTTCGAACTTACTATTATTAGGTGAATTGGTAGGTAATGCTCACCAGTTTAATATAAAATGAACCCTTAAGATTGTTAACGTTAGTGAATTCGAAATGTACACTAAATATACCAAAACAATCCTTCTTATGAAGTTGTAGTGGCAGTGGGCAGGGCACATAGTGCGTAGAACCGATGGCCGATGGTGCGAAAAGGTTCTCGAGTGGCGTCTACGTAACGGAAAACGAAGCGTAGGCCGACCCCCAACCAGATGGACGGATGACTTGGTTAAGGTGGCGGGTAGCAGATGGATGTCTTCTGCTAGGGATCGGCCCGCGTGGAAATCATTAAGGGAGGCCTTTGTTCAGCAGTGGACATTTTAGGATGTGATGATGATGAATCCTTCTTATTATATTGTTTAAGTTCAATCACCAATCAGTAGAACCATACAATATTAATATAAGTAATTTGGTGTTGGTTTTGTGTTGCCTCGTCTTTCGTATTTTAATAATGTTTTTTATTACGCAATTCAGATATTCTTTTCTTATATTTTTTTATTTGTGTGGACCTTTAATTGGCTTCATGTTTATTTTTGTTTCTTTGCTTTTGGTCTTCCTATAAAATAAATAAATAAATATTTGCAAGAGATTTTGATACTCGTAAATCAGTGCTGGTACCTGACGGATGGACACTACGCGTGCAATATTTTAATTAGCATAAAATCCTTTGACTAACAGAACATATTATACATATCATCATCTTCTCATTAAACATCCCCACCGAAAGGCACGAGCTTACCCGTAAAGGGTGGATAGGCTTTAGTCAACCACGAAGGCCTAGTGCTGATTGGCCGACTTCACAACCTTTGAATTTATTCATAGGCGTGCGCAGGTTTCCTTCACCGTAAGACGTAACGTAACTTACATAGGTATAATTTCGAAAATACATTGGTACGAGTACGTGGCGGGATCTTAACCTACACCCTAAGATCGGATGGCAACAGTCCACACCAAGGAGCCATCGATATAATTTTATAGAATATATTATATTATAAGTAATATGGGCCTATATCAGGTGAGGGCATTACAGGCTGAATAAATACAAGCTTATCCATAAGTTCTAAAAAAAAATATTTTTTTTTTGAACCATATAAAAACCTAAACTGCTCTTTTGATGCAACAAAGGTTGGTAATGATAGCGTTTTAATTACAAGTAGATAATCAAAGAACTTTAATTAGTAGGTTGTTTTAGTTTATGAAAGAAAGTCTTTGTACAATTGCTAGAATCGAACTCGGCCTTTATTGCGTTGGATTCGTCGGACTTACAAAAAAAACGTTTGCAGTTTGTAAAACCTACATTACTATAGATCCTTCAGTTTGATAAGAAAACGGTCAAAGCTATTTTAGTGAAGGTTTTAAATTTTATGTCTATAAAAATAATATATCATTTGCCCCAATTTGAACGATGCACGCAGGCCAAATGCAGGGTTCATGCTGTTTTTTTATATGATTAATATGTAGGACGGTCTAGATGCTCACCTGATGGTAAGTGATACTTTTTCAACATGACAAAGCGGCATTTCAAGAGACCAACAACTGATTGACAGTTATTATACTTCATCAATGCTGCACTGCACCCGTCACCCGAGACAACAGATGCTAAGTCTCTTATACTCGGTAATTTCACTAGCTACAGTGCCCTCATCCCGAAACACAAAAGTATAACACACCTGTTTTACGGGTCGATATCTGGCACTGCGATGGTCCCTACTTAGACGACTTAGTATTGAGTCTACCACCTAGTTTATGTTTGTTCTTTATCCTAGTAACAGTATGTTATCATCATCATCATCAACTACCCTTAAGGGTCCCATCGCAGGGTTCATGCCTTTCTATAGGATTAGCAGAGATTAGTTCATAACACACTTCGTGGACTCAATGCTTGGTAGGTAGTAGACTTTCAGCCTAAGCAAATTACTGATATGAACGGCTGAACGGGCACGATAAGCCGTTGGTTATCAAAGCGAGGAGTATTTTTGATCACCCCTCCAGCGATTGACCAATCCTTTTGTTAATTGAGTTTCATGCGTTGACTGAACGCGTAAGCTTAGAATTCAAGCTTTATATGAAATAATATACAAAATAACCTTATTTGGACTAGAAATCTTTTTGTATGTGTGATATTTTTGTCCAGCGGCTACTACACCAAGGGTTCCGGGTTCAATCCCCGGACAAGCATGTGCTTGAACATGTCTGTTTGTATTCGTCTGGGTATGTATATGTTCAACATGTATGTATTTATGAAAATGAAAAAACATATTTAAATATTCGTAGTTTAGTACCCATATTACAGGCTAATGCTTAGTTTGGGCTAGATGGCCCCGTATGAGTGTCAGTGGATATTTATTATTATATTTATTTATTTAATGTTTCTATACGGAACCTATCCACCAGCATCTCATCGCATCTGGCCATTGTTTTTACTGCGCACGCGCCGCCAGAACGCCTAATTGTTAACGTACGTCATTACGGCGCGGTTTAATTACAATTAACTCGATTAAGACGCCTCGCTCTGTCATTACCGCATGCCAATTGTGGCTAACGAGAACTCAGCACTTGAATACCCGCACTCCAGATTCTATGAAGGTGGAACTGCTGTGAGTCATCTGAAGTTCGCCACAAAGTACAATTGGCCATAAGTTTGCATATCAGAGTGAAGTTAGTCAGTAGTTTTTTACTAATGAACTAATTTAGTTATTTGGGCACCATTTAATCTGATGTTTAGTAACAAACCGGCTGAATATGGATTATGTTTATCTGAACAGCCAGCTCACACTTGCTTTGAGGATTTCTGGATCATAGTTATCTGGTGATTCGCTTGCAGACAAAGGTAGTCCACGCAGGGCCAGTGCGGAATGGTCGACTTTAAGCACAAACCTTTGAATTTCATAGCAGGCGTGCGCAGGTTTCCTCAGGATGTTTTCCTTCACCGTAGGAGTGTTGGATATATAGTGTGTTAAATTATAGTAAAAATTACAAATGTGAAAGGTAAATTAAAAAGTAAATGGTAATGTTGATTTGATAGATCGAAAACAGTTACTTCGAGTCTGTTAGTTTATATCCCTTTAAACATCTCTACAAACACTAGTACAAGTTCAACTTTTATCCAATTTAGAAAGGAGAGAAGCTAAATATCGAAAATACATTGGTTCGTTGCGGGATTTGAACCCCTCCCGATTAGAAGGCAACAGTCCACACCATTGTATAAAAGAACTGTAGGCTAGCTCACCTAACACCTATCTAGGTTTACGATGAGAAAGTTAACGATCAAAGAAATTACCAGTTCAAATTCCGTTCTCTTTTTACCCACTAATAGCTGATATTAGACAAAGAAATCACTTGTGTTTTTACAACAAAACAACGTATGTATCAGTTTTATGTACACGCTATGTTTTGCCATGTAGTTGTTTTATGGGGCAGTATTTTACAGACTAAATTACTTGAGTGTAGTACGGCGTAAAAACGAGAATTTATCGTTTCAGGTTTCTTTTAATGCTTAAGCTTTTTATGTAGACTAGATATTTTTAAAAGTATTGAAACGATCTATGTTACGTAACCCTTTACTTTTGATTTTTCTGACTTGAATTTAAGTTTACATCAAATAATTGTACTGTTTCATATGATAAGCTTAAGATGCTCCTCAAAACTTTTTTGACTGACAAAAGACAACATCATCTGATTCGACCCATCTCGTCGGGACAAAACAAACATTTTGTGAATGAACATGTTTATTTGTATTAGTCTGGGAGTTTTCTATGTATAATATGTATGTATTAACAAAAAAATATATATCGTAGATGGCGCTTAGTGAATTTATTAATATATTTATTATTAACTCATCCCTTCTCAACCTATGGCAGTATCTGGTGGACATAGATTTCCACCATTTTCCCCTTCACCCTACTCTTCTCATCCAGCCTCCACCAGCGACCTTTGACAGTCGTCGGTCCATACTCATCAATTGAAATAGTCATGTGACTTTATTGTAGTATATTTGGTACTTAATTTTTATAATGTACCAGTAATATCCTACAGAACTCTTTTTTTTTTTCCTATCAACCTATCGCAGTCCACTGCTGGACATAGGTCTCCCCATTTCCGCCAATCCCGTCCAGAAATCCCTAAATTGTCGTCTAATAAATTAAAGATATCTCTTCTCTCTTTTATAGTTCTTCCTTAATTACAGCAAAACCTATAAATGGTACTAATTGCACCAAGTAAATGTGACGTCACATATTTTACATATTGCTCTGTAATAACTTTTCAAAAGGTCAAATGATTAGAGATGTTTTTAGCCTAACGCAAAAGTACCGGTTTTCAACTTTCACTGAGTTGAAACAAAAAAATAGTTCGACATGATCCAAGCATGACACCTTCGAATAGAAACACACGGTCATTTATTTATTGCATTCTACATAAAAACTAAGGAAAAGTAACATCAATATTCATCCACAATAGGTATTTTATCACACACAGCGATTTCTTCAGCAACTAATACATTTATTCCCTGCTGAAAGCGGCCCAACGCATTTCGTGCCCTTGGTATGCAAGTACATGGGCGGTGACATTTACCATCAATGAGCCGTTTCTCGTTGCCTGTTATAGCATAAAAAAAATAGAAATAAGAAACAAGTTCAGAAGGGCCATATCGGAATCAATTAACTAAAAAACCAAAAGCAGCTCCCTTCGAGATGACGGCCGCATTATAAACTACAATTACGACGTACTCCATAAGATTATCTGCAAACTGCTAAACTTTCATAGAAAACAATTATAAACATGCCTTGATTAATATAATTACGTAATTAAGGAATTTACGTATAAGTAAATGCTTTTAAGCCAAACCTAAGACTGTCGACCCGCGCAATAAATCTGCAAACATCCGTCGAAAATGAGCCCGTGTGATTTATTCTATCAAATGCTCAGAGCGTTTATCTTAGATCAACTGATCACCAATGATATCGCAAATATATCCAATCCTGAATTAAATAACCCGTTTAAGATTTATCTAACTAACACAAGTAAGTCTGTGGTCAGTTAATTTTACCATATTCTCCAATTACCAGTAATTCTTCTCAGTAAAGATTGAGTAAACGTAGACATTTTCACTAAGATGAATAAGAATTTCCGAAATTATATGTACGTTTATCCGATGCTCTCACGGTGAAGACAAACATCGTGAGGAAACCTGTGCACGTCTGCGAAGAGATTCAAAGGTTGTGCGTGAAGTCGGCCAAACCGCACTAAGCCCGCGCTTGACGACTAGGCTATAACCCTATACCCTCGTGTCCTCGTTGGGGACATGAAATGAGCTGAGATGATGTTAATGATGTTGTGTATGTTTAATAGTATATGCTTCGTATACCAGTGGTGAGGCAACAACTCTTGGCCACTAGAGAGAATGGAGAGCATCGCCATGGTAAGAGACATATCTGGACCAAGTACAGATACCGCTGGAAGGTTGTCGAGTCATCTGCATGATCAGGTCAATGATGTGCGGGAATGTGGCCAGACAAAGAAATCATCTTTGTTTCGGAGCCAAGACTAACTTCGAGTCAATGAGCCAGCGGAGTAAGTGAGTCTAGGTAGGCAAGCGGTGGTGCCAGATATCATCAAGTAAGAGTGCTTGCACTTTTGTGTTTCAGCATGAGGGCACTGTAACTAGTGAAATTACCGGATATAAGAGACCTAACAACTGTTGTCTCGGTGATAGGCGCCGTGCGGAATTGGTGGAGAATAATAACTGTTTATCAGTTCTTGGGCTCCTTCAATTCTCTGTCATAGTCAGGCGTATCACATACCATCAGATTGGCGTCTTGACCGTCCTGTTCACTTCGATACATAAAAAAGTTAGTAAGCACAACATTTCACCAGTATCAAATATCCTAACATTAGAACGGTTCATACAGAGGTTCATACTAATGACCACTCACCAAGGAGGTTTGGCAATCACCTTGGCCTTTGACATCGAACTGATATTGATTGGAAAGTGCATATTACAGCTTACGAGAGATGCCATTTTGTTAACACTGTGCGGAATGTATTAGATAACATTTGTTTTGAGTGAAAGTATCGAGCGAGCGGTAATCAATATGTGGCCAATTTTAGTAGATAGTCTTTTGACTAGTTTCTAGATGGTGTACAGTTGAGTCGCCGGATTTTTGATACGAAGGTTCTGGCTACGATCCCTGTGCAGTACAAATAATAATGCAAATAGATAGATAGACAGAATATTCTTCATTGTACAATTTCGAGACAATTAACAATTTAAAGTACATTAACAATAAATCACAAAAAGTACAAAGGCGGCCTTATTGCTAATAAGTAATCTCTTCCAGGCAACCTTACAGCTAAGAATAATTTTAAAACAGAAAAGAAAGGCGGACTAATTGCACAAAGTAAATAATTGAAATAATACAAAGTAAATAATTTAAATAAATTTTCAAATCTAAATAAAATTATAATAAAATAAATAAAATACTTATGCTACCATAAATATAATTAATTAAATACATAACAAACATTAAAACAATAATGAGATAAAAATAAAAGAAGGGAGCAACTATTTTTATGATCAGCAAATGAGTATTGTTTTAATGATCTGTGATTATTCTTTATTTAAATATTAAATAAAATGTAATAGTCCTCTGAAAGTCGTAACTTAGAAGTGTTCGGTAATTTATTAAGTGAACAGCTTTCCTTAATTACATTTTTTTAAATAATAATATACAGCTATGGCTAAATTTTACCGTAAGCGTGCGCGTGTTTCTTCACGATATTTTACTTCACCGTAAGAGCGTCGGCTAAACGTACATAAAACGTATATTTCGAAAATACATTGGTACGTGGCGGTGTTTGAACCTGCACCCTCCAGATCGGAATGGCAACAGCCCACACCAATGAGCCACCAACACTCAGTCATCATTTCAATAAATTTTAGAATATGCGTTCGTGTAACAGAATCAGTCGATCATTTATCAATTCCGCACGTCTCTACACTTCTTCACAATCATTGATGTCGATAATTTGACAGCGATGAATATTTTACGGACTTCGACCATCAGTACTGGCCGCTAATGGAGTCACTGTTATATTATATGATAACTAGTTGTACACCGCGGTGTTACCCGCAGTATATGATAGAAAATAAATTATGTCATCATCATCATCAGCTCATTAAACGTCCCACGAGGGGCACGAGCCTACCCGTATAGGGTGATTAGGCCTTAGTCGTCCACGCGGGCCCAGTGCGGATTGGACGACTTCACACACAACCTTGAATCTCTTCGCAGGCGTGCATGAAGGTTCCTCACGATGTTTTCCTTCACCGTAAGGTATCGGATAACGCATCGGATAAATAAATATGTATTAATAGGAAAATAAAATGTAGAAGACTATTTTATGACGACCCATTTGTGTTGCGGTTGAGGTCGGCCGCAACACCAAAGGTTCCGGGTTCGATCCCGGCAGTACAAACATTGTGTGATGAACATGTCTGTTTGTAATGGTCTGGGTGTTTTCTATGTATAATATGTATGTATTTACAAAAAAAAATAATGTATTTATGTTTATCCGTTGTTTAGTACCCATAATACAGGCTTAACGCTTAACTTGGGGCTAGATGGCGCTGTGTGAATGTCAGTGGATATTTATTTATTTATTTACGTATGTCCAGTAGTATACTGCAACAGGTTTCAAATAAGAGAGACAGATGTACAAAGTTCCCTTTACATTATGCGTGGATCAATTTAATTGATTTTACCATAGGAACATGATACGTTCCTGCAGCAATACCTAGGCTGTGTAATAATACATGGTGGAAGTTAACTTCATCATCATCAGCTCACTAAACGTCTCCACCGAGGGCATGCCTACCCGTATAGGTATTATAGGCCTTAGTCGACGTGGGCCAGTGCAGATTGGCGTATCACGCACAACCTTTGAATCTCTTTATAGGCGTGTGCAGGTTTCCTCACAGGATGTGTTCCTTGACTGTAAGAGCCTGAGATATATATAACACATGGATGCGTGGCGGAATTTGAACCTGCGTGCTCCCGAGCGGCCACACCACTAATCAATATCCTGTGACATTTAGCCCCAAACTAAGCATTAGCCTGTAATATGGATAACAAACAACAGATAAACATACTTAGATACTTTTTTTTGTATATATATATATAATAAATACATAGAAAATACCTAGACCATTACTTACAGATTTGTTCATGTGCACAAATGTTTGTATTGCACGGGATCGAACTTGGAACCCTTGGTGTAATAGCCTACTTCTTAACCATTACATCAGGTGGGTCGTCTAAAGATATATTTACGGTTGCCTGAAAGTAGTTGCCTTATGCGTTTAGTCAAGAACAATTGCTTGATTATAATTATATATTTTTAATGTTTCTTTTTTGTGTAGAGTGCATTTAGAAATTAAATAATTATTTTTTCATGATGTTAATCTGATTTATTGTAAAATAAGGTACATTTTATGCCGTTTACTGTATTTTATCTAGGTTTACATGTGAAAAGAGCTTTTCCCTGCACCTCAGCCCTCGTATGAAGAAACAAACGAACAATTACACAAGACGCCGCTCGGAACAATACACGAGCCGTGATTTACTCAACTCACCTACTCATTTACACTCACTCTTTCAGCTTCGGGTCTCTCTTGACATTTTATGAGCCATCCTTTATACAGCCAACCAGTTTACATTGACCTCCCACGCCCGTTTCCATACGAACAAATTTCATAACCAGAGAAGGATCCGTACAGATCGCGAGGGTTCTAAATAAAGTGGTGATATCACAATACGTTTAGAGACAATGAAACCGTTGAATATTCATGGTGGCATCACTGCAATTTGGACGGAACCGTCTTGTAATGACAATGTGACAGAAATAACACACGGCGTCGTCTGGGGCTGCGCGTGCGCACCGCGGCTACAAATTGTGTCTGTGGATTTTTTTTATATAATATAAAGAATATGTTTTAAAGCGTGTGTTTGATACAACCTTTGTAATGCAATGAGAATATATAAAGCTGTGAGGAAAAGTTATATTCTATTTATCTGTCAGCACCATACGTCTCTATAAGGGGAATTAAAGAATTCAATCAAGGGAGAAGTTCTTGCTCGAAAGCAGTTGGTCAAGGATTTGGGTATAATTTTCGATGAGGGACTTACCTTTAGAGATCACTATAATTACATAGTTGATCGTTGCTATAACCTCCTTGGATTTATCAGCCGGTCAGCTAAACATTTTCGACGAAGTAGCAGCTTTATCTATTTGGACTATTCTCTTGTACGTAGTATTCTCGAATACAATTCTGTTATCTGGTCTCCCTTCTACAGAGTGCATAGCGACCGAATTGAGGGGGTTCAAAGGCGTTGCCTATGGATCCTGAGTTATAAATGCGGCATGGGTCGTAAACTTGTATCCTATAATGAACGCCTAAAGTATTTTAATATGAATCCTCTATACTTCCGAAGACATAATAATGATCTCATTTTGCTATAAAATATTAAATTTCCAAATAGATTCCCCGTATCTACTCTCTTTACTGAACATAAACACTCGATTTAGATCGCGTAACCGTAATTATATTATTTTCTGCCTTCAAGTCTTCAACACATCATATTATAATCCTATTGTTAGGATGTGTCGCCAGTACAATGAAATTTATAAGTTGGATAGAAAAATAGATACATTTAACTTAACACTGCCTCAGTTTTATAGACAAATTGTATTGCACTATGTAGGTAACTAAGTCCAATTTTTATTAATTTTATTTTAATGATTTTATGAATTCTTGCAATATTTCTAGTTCAACCTGTTATATGTATATAACTAAATTTATATTTCATTATTATTTTAATTTAATCCAATTTATTAAATGTTGCGCTCTTTAGTGTGTATAAAATTACCTTTAAAGCTCTTAGGCATACATAATTTTGGATTGCAATCCCGTTATGTACTTTGCATGATTCAATAATATTCTTGTTGATTGTAATCTGTTTTGTATGTTAATAATAAATAAATAAATAAATTAGCTTTTCTATTAAAAATCATGTGAGTGCATCACATGAAATATTATTTAATGATGAATTATTTCTGATAATTGTCTCAATTAGCGGATCAAATACGTACTTTTATTTTAATTCGGTATAGGTACCTATAAGTTAAAAAAATTAATATTTGAATATTCAATTCACCTTTATTCATTTCAGTTTTGAGTATTAACTTTTAGCTAATATCAATCACTACATGTTTTTGTACTAGGAACTTAAGTTTCAGTTTTGAAAAACAGCAAAAAGTACATACAACTATCCAAAAAGTCAATACGTCCAAAAAATATATTTTATAAATCAATAATATGCATTAAGCAATGTAAAAATAATAAAATTATTTATTACCAATTAAAAATAAATACTCTCCTTATTTATTTTACTGTTACCGTGAAAAAACTAAAAAGAGACAACTACCGCCATCTGTCGTCTAGACGCGCTAACTACCTCCCCATACATCTGTCGTTACACGCAAAAATCAAACTAACAATCGATCGTCAATAGTCACAGGAAATCGCTTAGCAATGCAAATGACGTTCCTCCAATGTCACCCGAATAGTGCAAGGGTTACCTATTAACATATAAATGGGATCTATCGATACAAGTAAAAGATATATTAACGATATTTGCATACGAAGGGCGAAGGTCGAGTTTAATTGTGCGACAAATCTGCGCTTTTTGCAGCTGGTGTATGACTATGCGCCTTTTTAAATTTCGACAATACTTGACTTATTGGCATCTATGTTACAACGGATGAGCACGGTCAAATATCATGGAAAATGAATTTATTATTTATATAGTATATTATTGTATAATTATTATTATATAGTATTTATATATCTAAATTGCGTTTTAGTCCTATTGTCGGTTCAGTTAAGGTTCTAATTCACTTGCCTAAATATCTTTAGATAATAAAAAAACATATTATTATTTATATAACCCACAAAATATGCCATTTTATTTAATTTACTAACTGTACTTCAATCAATTTTTTTATATTTATATATTTTAAAATTGTTTAATTTTAATACTATAGTCCACATTGCATGCCGTGGCAACCTATAAGTAAGGTGACACTTAGCTTTAAGTTTGTCTCTAATTTATTGTTGCTTGTATCAGTGTTTATCTTGTTGGTTTCTAATAAATAAATAAAATATATATTAAAAACATTTTATATTAAATACCTAATTTATTCATTGTTGTTCAATCCTTAAACAAAGTGGGTTAATGGTGACTTGATGAGTTGGTTATAGGCATTAAAAATACCTAGACTGCTGGCGTTGAAGTATTTTATATCATGTCCTCTACACAGCTAAGAGGTTCATTATATGGTCATCATCATCATCATCAGCTCATTAAACGTCCCCACCGAGGGGCACGAGCCTACCCGTATAGAGTGTTTTAGGCCTTAGTCGTCCACGCGGGCTCAGTGCGGGTTGGATTCATTGCTAATTTATTAAATAGTTCATATAATGGTCTTGGTCTTCATGTTCATTCCAAGACCCTTAGGATAGGACCCCAAGACGTCAGCGGTTTGGACTTTATTGACGCTGATTTAAATTAAGTCATAAGTATCAAAGAAATGTTTTCACTGTCTAAGCAACACTGAATTCCTTCCTGAATTTGTTCTTGTTTGTATATTTAAGATTAGATTTTAAATTTTCATTAGTTGTTGAATCTTAACGGATTTCGGTAATAGTCAATTTTTAGATTTTTGTCAACAAGTGAAACTATTGTATGTTTTCCAAATAAATAAATTGTTGTCATTTGATTTTTTATTGACTAGAACTAGTGAGAAGTGAATAAGTTTTAAAATTGGTCAGCAATAATATTTTAATAATAAAAACGATCACTTCAAAAATATATGTTCAAAAATAACAATACAAAACCTATACTAATATTTAACTGGATTATGATTTGCAATAAATTTCAATTTGTTTAAATGTACAGATATGCACGTTGTCACCAGCTGCCGATCACAAACAATACGTTATCAATATAATTTAATTTATCTCCCACCTTTAGTATTGTGATGGTAATTCACGACAAAACCCGCCTTTCGGGAGCGACCTGGAATTTTAATAATTCCCTAATAAATCATCTAATATGCTTAAATGGTATAACTAACAATCATTGGAAATAGCATGAGTTATTGTTAAAAAATCCCATTCATTTTTTTATGATTAAAATTGATTTCATATACCGTGATAGGAAAAAAATCATTAATTTATATGTATAACAATTATTTAAGAAAATACAAAACAAAACACCCTAAGACTTTGTAAACATAGTTACTAATACACGTGCAAGAAATAAGAATCGACTTTTTTTTCGACTTTTTAAACAAAATATCAAAAATAATAAAATACAAAATGCAAACCTACTCGTAATTAATACAAACGCATTAAGCAACCGTAGCCTACTCTGTAATTAATTATTTACGACAGTTTTAAGTAATTACAGTTTAAGTATAAAATACATCTCATAAGTTTTTCAATAAGGTACCGCAAAATATTATCGAGTTACCTTTACACATGTTTAAAGCTAGAATAAAAAAACACCTTTCTAAAAAGGGTACTACACTATTGACGAAATTTATGTGATAAAAATCCGTGGTCTTAAACTGCTCAGCTATTTCAGTGTTTATGATATATTTTACATTAAGGAAAATGAAAATGTTTTAAAAAAGGCTACACTGTTGAGTTTTCTTGAGTGCTTCTTTCTCAACAGGCCAAACCACGAAGCGCTTTTTTTTTCAAACATCAAAACTCATATTTTAGTTTAGTATTTTAATCGTTTTTTATTATATTTTTGTATATTTTGACGTTCATAAGTGCTTTTTGTAAGCCTAATTTAAATAAATGTTTTTGACTTTGACTTTGACATAAGCAAAGCAGTAAGAAGAAATACAAGTAACAAAGTCTTCTAATGTTTTTCTTATACCTACCAGCCCATTTNCTTGATCTTGACTTCTGTCTTTTCTGTGACGAAATTCGGTTATCTTAATATGCATTATCTATAAGCTTTCCTTTTTAAGACATCAAATTGATGTGATGCATATCATAAAATGTTTAGCTCTTTATCTATGCATTACTTATTTCGCAAAGTACCAATGCTTTAACAAGTTACTAAAATATAAAAGATATGTCAATGTTCTGCAATAAAAACAAAATTATAGGTCCGTTAACTCAACTCAAACTAATGGCCAATACCTAATTTGTGGTTGAGGTTAGATGAATCAACAAAAGGCGGTAATTGGATCTTTTTTTCCCATGCGCTGTAGTCGTTTCAGTGAAACATAAAAAACATATATCCAACTGTTCAAGAAACTTCCTTTCAGTGTCAAAGATTCAAAGCTGCTATCTTATTCAGTATGAAAGTGACTTTTATTATTTTCAGCATTCATTACATCCTAAAATGCAATCTGAACGAAGGCCTCCTCCTACCTTGATTTCCACGCGGCCCGATCCCTAACTTTTATTAGTGAAATAATTTAAAAAAATTTTGGTTAATTTCTTTTACTTAACAATATATTTAAACATACCAATTTTTTCCAATAGGTTGCATAATAAGAACTAGTATTTATGTTAAGGATACATAGCTTGTAGTTGTAGGCAGCTTAAGCGCTAATTCCTGTGCATCGACCTTGCGTTATCTGCATTGCGAGAGGTGCGCAACGCGCAACTTAGATAGCGGTTTAAGTGCGGCTTGTTTTGCTTGTCTTGTCGACGTTCTCACACTACCTTCTTGGCAACAATATCGCCATTTGATTTATCGTCTTACTTTTTTCTTCTGGCTATATTTATTAATATATTTTTTCGGAATAAGTAATTTAAATTGTTTATATCTATTCAGAACCAACGGCTTAATGTAAATAAGCATTGTGTCAGTTTCTATACTAGATCGATAGTCAGTTGAACGCATGGCCACTTGCCATAGAACCCTCATAAAAATTAGACAAGTGCGAGTGAGGTACCGCAGCAGAAGTAACATAAAATAAAATAATTTTTGATTTACCTAACCTACAGCACATTTGTTCAACTTTTGAAGTGTTTTCTCGCGCAACTAACCTTTTAAGTATACCAAATTGACGTTAGTGTGCTGATGATGATGAAAATACTGTTAGCAATGAGAATAAGTAATAAGTTAGAAGACTGTAGCTATAACATATTGGACTACAAGTTTACGTAGGTAAAGAGTATGCTATCTATCTCAAAAGTTTATTTTTTAAAATTTTTATCTTACACTTGAACATGGACTATTGGTTATTATACGCGTTTTTATCCGATTGACTTTGCACGTCCAATAGAAATGATGTCATCTGCATGACTAAAAAACGGTTTTCTATGTAGGTAGGTATATAGATACCTATAAATTATCTTAAAACTAGGAGGGTTATTATTATATGTTCGTAGTACAAATTAAGTCTAGTTTCACTCAGTCTAGTAGAGCCGGGAAACGCCGCTATTTTAATAAAGAGGTTGTAAGTCGACTTGAAAACGAACACTGTTGTTGTCTAATTAAATTTAAGTAACCTCCTATACAATACAAATGTTAAGAGAAGTTTTATGGTATTGAGTTCACAAAGCAGATTCCATTGCGCGTGGTAGTGTCGTAATATTCTTACTTGATTAGTCCACTTTAGATAATCAACTCTCAAACGCAGAAGCTCGTTTTATTGTATGATAATGATATAATGTGACGTAATGGACCGGTTTTTATATTATGATTGCTATATAATGGAATAATAGTATGTTTTGTACGTGAGCGTTGTAGTTAAATAAATTTCACAAGTAAAATTTACCTTAAATTATTCACCTAACAAAAAGAGTAACTACATCCAGACGAATATAGTATCTGGCTAACCATCTCGTTGTAATCGAAAATAATCCTTGTTGGAAGTTAAAAAATAGATCCCCCGCCACTTCTTATGTCTTTCAAAATTTTCGAAATTATATGTCTGATGCTCTTTACTGATAGAAAAACATCGAGAGGAAACCTGTCGCACGCCAACGGCTCTGCGATGTCGATTACGCCTTAATCCACACTCGACCCCGCGTGGACTCTAAGGCCTACCACACCCTTTACGGATACGCTCGTGCCCCTCGGTAGGACCTTTAATGTGAGCTGATGATGGTATGTTGTAATTTAATCAAATGTGACGACATAATTGCATTTTCACAGGAGTCGCCAGAGGTCCGCATGGCGTGCCGCTCCCCGCGCGCGGCCCGGGACCCCTCCGCGTTGGCGGCCACTGTGCGAATACGAGGACCTGTGTGTCGACAGAATCAGCGCAGGTCACCATCTGGACGATGATGACAACCATTACGAAGGTAAATAAAACAACCATAGAACGCACATAATAAATATCAACTGAATTTACATAGCCCATCTAGCCTCAAGCGAGCCTGTATTATGGTACTAAACAACGGATAAACATACTTTTTATACATTTTTTTTTGTAAATAACATGACCCAATAAATTTTCTATTGTGTATTATGTATGATCAACAGTGCTTAAATAAAGCAATGTATTTTTTTCTAAAATATTATTTGGGCCTTTTTTGACGCCTCTAAAGGATGGCGCCCGTGTGCATCGCTTTGCACATATGACTTCTAGAGATTCTTGTGCTTTCTCGAAGATCCCTACTAATTCGGAACCGGTTAAAGTCATAAAGTAAATATATTAATGTACCACCCCACGTGCATAATAATTTACGTCAAGTCAATGTACTCTCAGTTATATAAAAGACCTAGTATTTAATGTTCAAACATAAACATAAAGCTCTTGTTACTAACATCAAATAAACGTATTAGTCTTATCATTGGAGAATAAACGATGGTCGCATAAAAAGTTGTTTCCTTCAACCAGCACTTACGAGAAGTAGACCATCAATAATAACAATTGACTGTAACAGATTTATTGAATAAAGATATTTTGATTTATCGTTCCGAGGCCTGGTTAGTAGTATCAGTTAAATACTACTAACGAGCGTATCATGTGGAACAGACACTTTAACCCATTGAGCGATATGTTGTGTGTAGCAAACGTTCAGACATGTCAGTCGTGCAAACGGTATCGGTATTGATACTGCTTAACCCACAGATTTCCCAATACAGGAGATGGGCAAGCCGCGTTAAAGTGCGACAACTGTAAGCTCAACGAGCATACACTGGCTACCAGTTTACGCTCTGTGACGATCAGTCAAGACGCATGATGAATATCAGAAAAATTACCGTTTTTTTCCAAAATGCCATCCTGTGCAATTGCAACATGCCATCATCGCAATGAATCAGTAAATTTACCAAGAAATATAATAACTTTCACAGGTAAGAACCGAAAGAAATTGCGACACTGGGACTGCCTAAAAACTTGGCGGCTTGTCCAGTCTAATGTATATTCTGTCTGTGGCTTAACCAGTTACACAAGTGCACATATTGCGTTTGTTTAGCATTGATCAATCACTGATAGGTGGTTTCGTCAACAGCTTTAATCGTGCTCTTTAATAGTTGACCTTGGTATCACAAATTAATATCAATTGATTTCTCTCTTTAACGTATTGCAGTTCACTGTTAGACAGGTCTCCACCATTTTGCGCCAGATATCCCGGTCCTGCGCTATTCTAATCCAACCACCACCTTTCGCAAGTCATCGGTCCATTGTGCCAGAGGGCGTCATACGCTACGCTTACCAGGACAAGGTCTCCACAATCAGTTCTAAATTTATTTATATAATACAAATCGATAAATATTCACACAGCGCCCCAATTTGAGCAAGGAATTAGTTTTATATAATAGGCAGCAAACAACGGATATTCATACCAAATCCTTTTATATATAGATACAGGGTCAATTTTGAATCATTGGCATCCATTCCACCTATTGTACTCATTAATGTTTTGAGACCTAATACCCATATAGACATATCATAAAAGTTTTACAAAATAAATGATAAATAAATAAATTATCGCATTTATTACTTAACATAGCGCGTCCACTTCACAGCGCCTGCGCGCCTTTTACTACACCATATTTAATTAAAATTTATTCATTTGTAAAAGTCAATATTTTTGTATGTGAATATAGTAATCGGTACATATCCAAAATAATGTTTTCATACATTTTGTCTGTGTGTTGTTCTGTGTAATCTATGAATGGCTAGACCGATTTTTGACGGGATTTTTTGCATGTAGCTGATGTGATATGGGTAAATTGGGCTATTATTTCTAGATTTTTTTATGATAACTTGTCGGACCTCACCCAATATTATGTGGGTTCTACTTTTGACAACTGTGTCTTGTATGGCAATATTGCGTGTTAATGGCTGCCAATTATTATAGCAATTAAAACCAAAATTGTAGCCGCGTGTTGAGTGAATGAATACAAGTTTAAATCGCAACGAACAACATAAATTGGTTACGGTGAAAAAGGTTGACTTTTAAAACATGTTGATGTTCACTTTCATTTTTGTGCTGGGTTGTTTATTACTGGTGAAAAACACGGGCTACTTTCTGACATTAAGTGTTAACATGAAATATGACGGTGAAATATGATTATGCAGTCTTTTTCGGAATGTTATGTAAGGATGCTTTCAACCAAAATTATAACTTTTTTATGTTACGAAGAGATCGGGACGGTCAGGACGCTTACCTGATGATAAGTGATACGCCGGACCAGGATAGAACGGCATTGAAGGAGACCAACAACTGATAAATAGTTATTATTCTCCATCAATGCCGCACTGCGCCCGTCACCCGACAACAGATGTTAGGTCGTTTATACCCGGTAATTTCATAACTGTATTAAATTTAAATATTTTTGCAAATGCTGGATAATGCCAGATAAACGCCTACTGATTCAGTGACATTTGAAAATCGGAGTTAGAGATACATTGCATTTTAAGCAATATCGGTAAAAGTTAAAGTCTAAAATCATTTATTAAAGAATAAAACACTTGTAAACGTAAAATAAAGCTATGATAAGTCTATGCATTCGACGGTTGCTTCAAAATAAAAATGAAAAATGTTTTAATTTGTTTGATTCTATCATAATATTTGTGGTAAGTAATCACCTTAGAATCGATTCAATCAATAATGGCACTCTTTGATTTATTCAAGTTAGATTGCTTAAAAAATATTTTTATTTAAAAAAATCTATCATATGTAAATGATAGAATTTAAATTAGTAAATTTAGTTTTCGATTCAATCACACGTAATAAGAGTCCACACTGCGACGTTTCTCGAAGGTTTTCGCGTAATGTTCCTCATAAAAGTGATCTTGGTTAAACCAAGGCGTGGTTGCGGACTGGTCGCGGCTACTTGCCGAACGTCCGGCGAAGGTCACTCACAAATGTCACTGGTTTTGATTACATTACGACACTTGACGTTTTAAGAATACACCTTGAACATTAAGTACTATTAAGGTGAACGCACACTCATCTGAATACTTTAAGTTCTTCCAGATTCGAACGATTCATATACAGGATTCTAAAGTTCGGTTCTGTCGACTCGTTCGCTACGTTCGGTTCGGATAAGTGTGCCACCTTTATTATTACCTCGCTACGTGTTAAAATAATACGAGTACAAGATGTAATGTTTCTAGCATTTACGTTCGGCATTCAAATGTTTTAAAATTTTAATTTAGTGCCTAGTATCTATTTAATTAGAGATAACTGCTCATTATCAGTAACATAGAAACGGTTTGGCGCACTGGTTACAAGAATAAGGGCTAAACAAACCTTTATAGGTTCGGTCTTACACGTTTTCATACTTGACGTTAGAGAAAAATGAGTGACGGGCGTAGGGCAGTGTGGAGGAGAATAACTTTACAGGTATCTGATTTTGTAAACACTGCATCTGTCATGCAGGTGTACCAATTACCATTAGGCGGTGACGTGCACAGATATTATGAGATAAATAAAATAAAAAAAAATTATAATAATTTACATTTTTGTCAAATTAAGCGTTGTTGATGATAGCAGATAGCCTATGGTTTTAAATCTATAGAGAAAAATTGACAAATAAGCAGATATCATTTAATATGTTTACGATTTTCCGGTTTTGCATAAAGAAACACATATTTAACCCGACTACTTCGTTTTTAATATGTTTAATTGTGTGAGTCGTAGTGTCAAGTACAAATAATTAATTTCAACAGATAGCTAAGACAATTGCGAATATGATAATAAAACAAAACCCCTTGTTTCCGCACGGCATTATCCAATTGTTTTAACATTTAATTGTCACTAAGCGATTGTTCGATATCGCCAAAGACAAAGCATTTAAGTAATAGGCGGCATTTTTCAATAATGAGACTTTAATTTAAATAAGTTAATTTTTTTAAATATAAATTGCGAGATGGTAGACTCGATACTCAGTCGCCTTGTACTACTATAGTGCCAATGTCGTCCGTGGATTAGGGAGTTTTTTTCCAACTGACTACTGTAATTGGCCGCAGATTGCCTTTACAGCTTCACCGGGCAATTGGCGAGCGCAGATGGCTCTCAGCCTTAAAATTTACACAACGAGCCTAAGGGCGTCCTTGAAAGGGACTCGAACCTCGACTTTGTAGCCTAACATATGTTTGGGGAGAGAAGCGGCCCGGCACACGCCATTTATGCAAATAGAGACTATGCGAACTTACAGGGACATGCGTCGATAGCCCCCGCCGGCGGGTTAATTATGGAGTGTTATGCACTTCTTTGTTTCGGGATGAGAGCACTGTACCTAGTGACATTACCGGGTATATGAAACCTAACATCTATTGTCTTGGGTGACGGGTGCAGGTATGTGTTGACAGTTAATCCTCAAATATTCTTTTATTACTGCACTGTCATGGTCAGGCATATCATTTTCCTTCAGGCAAAAACTAAAACTAAACTAACTAACTAAAGCCTCCGTTTGTTTAATGATTAATTAACTAATTAGTGGTTAATTCAGTGCCCGACCTTGTGACCTGGGTGCCAGCAGATCACGCATGGAATTGGTGCGCAGGCGCAGGTCCCGTTACGCGGAGATTCTCGCCGCGTAACGGAGCCCGAGACGCGTCATTGGCTGGACGACTGGACGCACGTAGGGTTGCTACCAGTGGCGAGCATTCTATATATTCAAATAAGCAGGGCATGCCCTGATTTTTCTACAACAGGAAAACGTCATATTTAAATACATAGTCTGCTCTTTTCTTGCATCCTGACAGCCCTTAATTAAATTTAGAAAATAATTCAGTTCTATTATATCATCCTACCTGTGCCCGGCGGTATTGCTCGCGATAAAAGATTTCTCCCACATTAAAACGTAGCCGATGTGTTTAACCAGGGTGGCAACTAACTCCAAGCTATTTTTTTAGCTTATTTTAATAATTAATATTTGTAGCGTATTTTATACATATAACGTTTTTATAAATGCGTAGAAGAATCACAGAAACAGTGGGATTAGTGTACGGATCGCTTTACTATTAGATTACCGGGTATAAGAGACTTAACATCTGTCATCTCGGGTGACGGACGCAGAGCAATTTTGACGGAAAAAATGACTATCTACTGTTATAAATTTCCTTTAACGCTGCTTCTGTCATAGTCATGCGTATCACTGACCCGGGTGAGTGCACTGACCGTCTCGTTTACTTATGACATAAAAAAAAGATTACACAAACAGATATTATGATAATTATTATAACATATAATGAATAGGTCGACAACCCTAAATGCGCGGACGCAGCGGCCACGCTAGAGTAAACATTCCGCCATCAACAATTCAAATCAGAATGGAAGGGTCAAGACGAGGTGACATGCAATTTTTTCATAATCTCTCCAAGCATTTCCGCTTTGATAAACCTTTGACTATGAAGACTGTCTGTGTGTCGCTTTTGAATAATTTTATAAATTTGTTAATAATTTTCTAAATGCTTTACAATGATGGATCTAAGTTAAGCAATTAAGTGATGTCATGTGTGTGTCAATGTGAAACTTTAATAACTTTCGTTCCGTTCTTTCTCACCAATGACACGTTATTAATTTGTGCTCAAAATTATGTTTTGTATTCTTACAAAGACGTTATAGAAATTATGCCGTTAAAGAGTCCTAATATTTTGGGTGAAAGGCGCAGGGTATTGGTTAAAATATGAACTATACTTGTTTTTACCAAAGCACCTGTGTTGAATGCGGTGAGATTGAGGCCTACTCATGAAAACGACCTCCCCTATATACAATTCTATATACATGTAAATGAGGCCAACATATTTTAAGAATAATCGTCGGTGCGTTTGATTGAGGCTACGGGAGACTCCTGAGCTGGTAGCTTCCTTGGTCAAAGAATAAGCATTGCTATTCAGCGCAGGATTCTGCCAGTGTTTTGGGAACCCTGCCTCGGTCAGACGCACTTTGAATTTGTTACTTAATATATTTTATATTTTAATCAGTATTTATCTTTTTTTAAATTATAATACGAGTATTGTGTAACGTTATACGTATTTATATAAATAAAATAATAATATATAAAATTAAAATACTTAATATTTAATTACTGTACTGTTAACAAACTTGTATAATATTCTGTAATTATCTTTTCCTTTTTTTAATTAAAATACAAGTATTGTAAATATATATATATTTTTTTTATACTATAACAGGCAAACGAGCAAACGGCTCATCTGATGGTAAATGTCACCGCCGCCCATGTACATTTGCAATACCAGAGGGCACTGAAATGCGTTGCCGGCCTTTCAGCAGGGAATACGCTCTTTTTTTGAAGGTCGCCGGGTCGTATCGCTCAGGAAATATCTCCGGCAGCAACTGATTCCACAATTTCGTCGTTCGTGGCAAGAAATTACGACAAAAACGCACTGTCGAGGACTTCCATTCATCTAGGTGGTGAGGATGAAATTTTGAGTTTTGCCTCGAAGTGCGGTGATGAAATGTAGCAGCCGGAACGAGTTCGAATAATTCCTCAGAACACTCCCCATGATATACGCGGTAGAAGATGCAGAGCGAGGCCACATCTCTACGCAAACCTAAAGCATCGAGCCGATCGGAAATAACCGGATCGTTGACGATCCGAGCAGCGCGTCTTTGAATGCGGTCAAATGGAAGAAGCTGGTAATGAGGCGCACCTGCCCAAAGGTGGGAGCAATATTCCATGTGGGGACGTATTTGCGCCTTATAAAGTTGCAAACGATGGCCCGACATGAAATATCGCTTCGACCTGTTGATTATACCAAGCTTCTTAGAGGCCAGTTTGGCTTTATCATCCAAATGACCGCGGAACTGGACACTGCTCGAAATGTCAACACCGAGAATTCCAATACTGGCTGCAGGTGATAGGGGAGTATCTTGGAATTTAGGCGATACGACAAATGGCGTTTTTTTGGCGGTAAACGCGCAAACTTGTGTCTTAAGGGGTTAAACTGAACCAAGTTCTGACGACCCCAATCGGAGACCCGGTTAAGAGAACTCTCGACCTTAGACACAAGTTGATTTCGGCAATCAATGACGTCTTCCTGAGAAAGATTTGCACGACCGGTATATAAGGCATCACCCGTACTATCATCTGCATAGCAATGAATGCCACTTATCAGTAGCATATCATTAATATGCAAGAGAAATAGCGTAGGCGATAGCACACAGCCTTGCGGGACACCAGCGTCCACAGATTTAGAGACCGAGCATGCACCATCGACAACGACTCTGATGCATCGATCTGATAGGAAGCTGGTAACCCATTTGCATAAAGTCTCAGAAAGTCCATAGGAAGACAGCTTAGAGACGAGTGCTTTATGCCATACCCTATCAAAGGCTTTCGCCACGTCCAAACTTGCAGCAAGCGCTTCCCCCCTGCTCTCCAAAGCCATGGCCCATCTATGCGTCAAGTACGTCAGAAGATCTCCAGCAGAGCGACCCCTACGGAACCCGTATTGTCGGTCACTTAAAAGCTGGTGATCCTCTAGATAACGCAGGAGTTGGCAATTAATGATAGATTCCATGATTTTGGAGAGCAAGGAGGTTATTGCTATCGGCCTATAATTGGACGGATCCGAACGGTCACCTTTTTTAGGTATCGGCTGCACTGAAGCTGTCTTCCATGACTTTGGGAATACCGCCAGCGGTGTATGAAAGTCGAAATAGCCGCGTTAGAACTGGTGCCAACTCAGGTGCACATGTCTTCAACACCACAGGGGGGATTCCATCAGGCCCACTCGACTTATGGACTATTATGAAATATTTCTGTTTACAAACTTTAATAATGTTCTGTAAACGCTCCTAGAAAACTAGCACCATTTCCGTGTCGTTATTGCAGCCAATTCAATACACACGTACCTTTATTAGACATTCGTGGGCGATCGCCTCCTGATCAATCCAACAAGCCATTACCCGTAGGTGGTATGGTTATCGATTACCATGCGTCGTAATTCTGCTCTCATTGTCCGGTAATTGCAGGCTGTAGACCAAGGGCTCGCCGTTACTCGGTCAGCCGTGTGCCCACAAATCATACGACGTAGGGCTGTACAGAGACGTCGGTGGCTCATTGGTGGCACTTTTGCCTTTCGATCTGGAGGACGCAGGTTCAAATCCCGCCACCACCAATGTTCTTTCGATTTTATTAATAGCTAAAAACTAAGACTGATGCATCATAATCTACAGACTAAGTATCTTGGGATAAAATTTCTTTGGAAACAGTGTCGAATTCTAAAATGGGCCGATTAGATTCCATTTACACCTGACAACCCTGATACGCTCATGAATGAATGCAAACATGCAAGAAGGTATATCAACTTCCTCCAACAGATCGTATCTCATGAACTGAATGAATAATGTATATGCGGGATATAGTGAACTGGGCTGCTTCCCGATAAACTGTAGTCGGAAGTTTTGTCTAAGCACAGTTTTGTGTTGAGTGTCTTTACCTATGGAACGTCAGGAATCCAGACACAGAACAATTGTTTCCAACGACCAAAGTTGTCATTGGCTTCCAAAGAGTGAATAATTTTATCCCCTTAGTTTTTTTATATACAAATTTTTAGTTTTATTTTACTAATTTTTAGTTATATGTCAAAGGATAATATTTTCCGTATATTTACTCGTAGACTCATTGATATTATTTCAACATCTTGGCAAGTTATACGTTTCTTTTTCTAATGAAAATATTTCACTTGAATGGTTAATTTCCTAGACCAAATCTGGCCAAAGAATGTTCACCAGTTAATGGCAGCATGAACAAACTGCTTTTAGGGACCTAGGCAAAAAATATTTCCTTTAGACACTCGAGCAAATCTAGGAATTTATTTCCTACCCAAGCAGAATGGAATCCCAATCAACCATGTTTTTTGACATGACATGACAAAAAACATGGTTGATTTCTCCCGCTCTTGGTGTGACTCTTCACAATTGATTAGACCATAGAGCTAGTTTCTTGTATATCAATGAAATACTGCATATGTTATAAAGTAATGAACATTTTCGAAAAGAGACCTGCAACTTTGGAAAGGGTGAAGCAGGGCCCAATGGCAATCTTCGCCTTTCCGACATGTCCGGCCGAAACCTGTTGCCTAAGGAATGCGGAGCGCTTGAAAGCAGCCGATTGAGTCGATTTCTTGCCGATTAATCGATCCTATCTAGGTAACAAACAATTTGAGATTGCACCACAAACTCACCAAGCCGAGTTCAAGCAAGATCTTGACATTCCATCGCTTTATTTGGGTGCGATGTTAGCTTTTACGAAATATTTTACTACTCATTTGGTGTAATGGTTGCCACGTCGGCTACTAAACCAAGGGTTCTGGGTTCGGTCCCCGGGCAGTACCAACGTTTGTGTGTATGAACATTTTTGTCTGTTTGTATTCGTCTGGATGTTTTCTATGCTTAATATATTTGTGTTTGCAAAAAATATATGTATGTTTACACATTGTTTAGTACCTTTATTACAGGCTAATGCTTTGTTTGTGAGTTGATGGCGCTGTGTGAATGTCAGTGTAAATTTATTACATATCAGCATACGTAAAATATACTCTTCGGTTGGTTTCCAAGCATAGCCACCTAATATATTGAGGCTACTAAAATTTTCAAGGAACTACACATAATGTCTGATAAGAATAAAATTAGATATACAGAAAGTTAGCTTAAAATAGATTTAAGGTCAACCAGTTGTGCAAATTATCTAAATTTATAATTGATTTCCTGACATTGAATGTCTTTATGTGACATATTCATATGCAAGGGTACTTCTAGATATTTTACTCAAATAAATAACTTTTATTTATATAAAGCGCAATAATTTTGTGTGCATTATATTTGAGGCTCCAACATATCGCATTAAATATTTTTTCATAAACCTTCATAAGCTGCATTTGAGAAATGTTTAAAAATTGTTTTCTGGTGTCATTTATCGTTTCTTCGAATTCCTCATAGACATTTTGCCCTAGACTGAGTTTGTATTTGTTTTGTCGTTGTATTGGAATGGTCTGCTTATTGCCTTTAGGGTGTTTTGCCAATTAATTTTGCTTAAAATAATTTTACTGCCCTAGTTTATGAAATCACTTACTTTATGTGATCCATCTAACTCATGCCAATCTCCCTCTGATCTAGCGCTCATTACTTTTCTAAGACTAATCGTTCTAATGGTGATATAATCACGTCTTAATGAATTACCTTTATATAAACAAATAGTCTTTCCAGTCAGTGTCAGAAGCCTTTGGGGGAGGCATTAGTCCATCAATGGAAAATTTGGTAGTCGTAGTATTCAAATAAAAATCTATATAAAACGTCAAAACAGTATCGCGTTGGGCCAATTGGAAACAGACCTACTCAGCGTGAGGTCATTGTAAATGTTTAGTATGTCTCCCTTCGGACAGGTTGTTTGAGAAATATCGGAGAACAATGCAGTTTTATCTCAACAAACAATATCCAAGAGACAGCCGGAACTTACAAACATTTTTACTTGCAAGTTACAATTGAATGTTTTAGTTTTGACAAGATTATCGGCTTAATATGGTCTACTTTGAAACGTCATACTGTCATAGAACCGAATTCATATTCAAAATCAACGTCGGCAATCATCCGCCTTCCTCTATGCCACGTGCCTTGACAATTAGAGTACAGACAATTATAACACCTACGGCCTTTGATAAAAGATTCAATTTCCATATTGAATATGCAATGTTGTATCGGAAAAGAGGCCTCGTAGAGGCTGTTGTAATTAGAAAAACCATTTGTATCACCCGATCGCCTTGAGAACTCGCTCTAAATTTGACGTAAGTGTTGTTTTTCTATACAGTTACGTTTGTTTTAGCAAACCAGTTTATCTTCTTAAACCGATTGCAAAAGTTGCAAGTGTTTCCGTAAAAGGTTCCAGAGAAGTCATTTTATCAGTGACTAATATTTACGACCTTATAATCTAATTTGGGTATCTAGATGTAGGAAGTAGTTTATTTTAATCGATACAATTCTGTTTCCTATAACTATGCGCCTAATATAATCGTACACGAAGTTACGTATAAGGAACAATAAATAGATTATTACATTACGGTTAAAACAATTATGGAAATTGATATGGTCAGTAATTTTAATATAACCTTTAATGGCAGACTTATTATAGGTAGATATTGTAGTATAATATATATTTTATTTTGTTTATTAGATTTTTTCATAACTCGGATTATTAGCTTACTGGGAAACCCTTTTTGAAATCTATACATGTTTCGCTTTTCTATCGTTTTTTGCTATTACAAGTTCGTGTCGCAGTAACTTGAGCGGTACATTTGTATAGGCTGGTTAAGTTTCACCGCTATCTTTAATCTTCACTATGGTAAAAATTAACGCACTAGATTTTGCATCGTAAATTGCTAATGCTATCCATGGTTATTATGCAGTTAACAACCGTCCGTAAGATAACAAATTTATCAATGTCAGTCATATAATCAGACATAGCATGAAGCAAGGGCCGTCAGCCTTGAGTGGTGAAAGTATATATGTATACGTATAGACCTCACACGTATCTTGGCGGAGGACTTTTACCTCTAATGTGTGAGCCAATAGAGTTGTTATGTTATTAATCGATTTCTCCTTTTAACTGATTATCTTGTTAGGGTATAACAACAAAATGATATGTTAATAGATAAGAAATGATAATGAAATGGAAATGGTACACATGGTATGAAGAATAAACATCTTGTAAATGTCATATTATAAGCTGTTCAAATTTTTGATTTGATTAATTAAATTAAATAAATAAAACAGAAAATTGAGGTTCGTTAAGATGCATTACGCCAGTAAGGTTGGGCCTCGCTGATATTCAAAAACCTTTCATCTCAATTATAAAATCCTCGACTATGAACATGTGAGATGAAAAAAAAAGCATTTCTATAATTGGAAAGAAAGTAATGTTGTGCTCTGTTTACATTCCGGTGTCTTTTTGTGTTGTGTCATACCTTACCACAGTATGTTTCATGTGTCTTTGGGTTTTTGTGTTGTGTCATACCTTGCCTCCTTACCACATTCTGTTTCATGTGTCTTTGGTTTTTGTGTTGTGTCATACCTTGCCACCTTACCACATTCTGTTTCATGTGTCTTTGGTTTTTGTGTTCTGTCATACCTTACCACAGTCTGCTTCATTGCATACTGATAAACTATAATTGCTCATCAAATTGTTCTTAAAATAACAAAGGTTCCACTTTTATTACCGAAGTGCAATTTTTATTGCTGAAGTGCAACTTTTTTGTTAAATTTATTAGAACTTTTTTGTGGGTTTTGGTGTGATTTATTAGATCAAGGTATGTTCAGGTCGTACAAATTATATGTGTCTATAAATTGTATTAGTATGGTACTAAAACTACGACGTATTCGATTAGATAAGTGTTTATAGAGCAGATATCCTTTGTAAATTGCGCATTCCCGTGCGTACAGATTTCATTAGATTCATTGTTTTTGTAATTGAATCGAGAATATTCATTCGTTCTATTTGATAACTAGGTCGTAATATCATGAAGAAAATGTGGAAAGGTTTCAATGATAAGGAACAAATGTGATGTTTCAACTATTTAAACTTCTATTTTCCAATGCGCGCCAAGAAACAAATAGAAATTTATATTCAGAGCTGTTAGGACCTCTTTGGTATTTAATATTACATGGGTTGTTTTGAAATGGCACAATTTAGCTTTTGTCATTTCAGTGTGCCGAGAATATTTGTATTTGTAGTTGGGTAGCTTATTTTATTGCACTGTCCTTTATTTTATTTTCTATCCTAGTAAACCATCATCTGAAATTACGTCTATTGTTGAACTTTCATCTCATCACTTCTAAATCTTGGAGGTTTTCCTAGGTTTAGACTAGCTGCATTGTTAAAGGATGATGATGCTAGTACAGGTATAATATTGTTACAGATATATTTTATCTACGTAGACCCATTTACATGTCAGATTTTTTATATTCTGTTTTTTTTTTCTACAATACTATAAATGCCTATGCCCTCTATTTAATAACTAACTAAAATGTGGAAACCTAGTGCGTGTTCATGAATCTACAGCGTGTTTACTATGTGTTAATGAGACACTAGACTCCAAATTTTATCTATTCAAATTACAATATGAGTCTTTATTATTTTGTTGGAACAAAAATTGCTAGAGCGTCGGTGGCTCAATGGTGAGGATTGTCGCCTTCCTAGCGGGAGGGCTGAGGTTCAAATCCCGACACGTACCAATGTGTTTTTGAATTTTCGAAAAATATATGTACGTTATCCGACGCTCTTACGGTGAAGGAAAACATCGTGAGGAAACCTTCATGCACGCCTGCGAAGAGATTCGAAGGTTGTGTGTGAAGTCGTCCAACCCGCACTGGGCCCGCGTGGACGACTAAGGCCTAATCACCCTATACGGGTAGGCTCGTGCCCCTCGGTGGGGACGTTAATGAGCTGATGATGATGATGATTGTAATTGCTAATATCCCTTTCTGTCCATTAAGGGGATAAAGATACTGTCGATCCAATCCCATGAGTGTTTGGTTATTAAAGCTAGATTCACAATACGGCCCATCGAAGGACCGGTGCAGCCGGTGTTAACGGTGCGTGCGGGGACCTGTCGTCCGAGTTTCATGACGTCATACCACCGTTATCCAATGAGAATTATCGGCATGCATATTGTATTATTTAGGTCGCATTTAATGGCCAATAACAAGTCTAGTAGCTTCTCTAAGTCAAGTCTAATTGGCAGAATTTGCCGCTGTGTTTACCAGTTGTTTGATTTATCTGAATTGTTACGGTAAACTTGGTAAAGGTGGGAAACTGATGTATGTTGATTGCTAAGGTCGATTTTCTAGAATGTCTTTTCTTCTATGCATGACTCAGTTTGATATGATGCAAACTGAAAGCTGTTATTAAGATTAGTAAAACTGAAATGGAATGACAGAACAATGTACGACAAACAAGTTTTAAGAATATCAAAAACTTTTAAATGTTTCTGACTATTTTCTAAAATTCCAACCAGTAGTGTTTGTTTTTTATAAGTGTTCTTAATAAAAATGAATTGAATAACAAAAATTTCAATATATTTTAAGTCGAAATACGATTTTGAAATTGTTTGCAAACATAAATATTTATAGGTACATCTTTCTATGAAATATTGCCTTATTTTATTTATCAATAAAACCTATTTTATTATAGCTAGAAGTTTTTTATATAACTCTTTATTAAACCAATATCAAAAATCATACCGTGAAGTCAGTCACTTAATTCTTCACAGTTATAAATATTAACCACGTCCATAAGAGATAGTTAACCAATCAACCACTTCTTATGAATGAACACGAAATATATTGACTTACGCAACACGACATTCCTTTACACACATTCGTACTATGATGCCGATTACCACTTGCGTTCCGTTACATGGAACGATGGTCAATTTATTCTGCATTTTCTCTCCGGTTGTCGTACAATGTCTTGTGCGTAAAGATAACTGTATGTTTTGTTATTTCAATATGTTTTATTTGACAACTATCGAATAAAGTTAGATTTTTCTTATATTTTTTATTGATTTACCAACAATTGTGTAGATCTTAGGATTGCTCAACGTGATCATATTTTTTAATGATGGGTTTGCTCTTGTGCACGCATTATCTTGGGGGTAGAACGATCTAAGGAGCTGGCGCTTTGAATGCCAAAGGGTTATGTGGCCGGCAACACAGACGTAGGCACATCATTAATGTCATAAATTAAGTTAGATAAATTTATATTATCAGCATTATTTCAGTTGTACACTGCTTGACACAGCTTCTCATGAGTCGACGTCGTTAGGGGATTTGGGGTCAACCTTTACACTGGTCCAGAGGGTGTTGACGGTTGTTCAGAGATTCCACATTGTTTCGAGTTGGTTTGAGTCCCAATATAGTGGGTTAGGACTCCTTACACTTCAGTGAATGAATGCCATTTAACAAGGACTAGTAATTAGAAATTTATGTGGTTAAAATATAAAAAAAGAGAAATTACAATTTGCTATTAATTTTGTAAAAAAATACTACGGCAATCACTTAAGAGTTTCAGCAAGAAATGCCATCTTGCTCCATTTATGTAAACGACAAGCTTAAGCTAAACTATTAATTTCGAATTGAATCTCTATAATTCTAAATGCAATATCCGTGTTTCCATGAAAGCAAAAGTCATTCGAAGTTCATCGGAATTTCTTTACGGTCAAATGCCGCGAAAACGGCACATAAACGGTTCGGCTCCATTTCGTATCTATTCATCTGATAGTCATAAAGTATTTGTTGCGCAACTTGTTACGACATGATTAAGTGAATTTGACGGCCCACTGTCTGAATTACGTGTTGGTTGTTGCTATTTAAATTGAATCGTATCTATTGGAATAGAAGTCGGAGGTGAGGTCGAGTTATCATCATAAGCTCATTATACGTCCCCATCGAGGGGCACGAGCCTACCCGTAGGTATAGGCCGTAGTTGTCCACGAGGGCGCAGTGCGGATTGGCACAACCTTTGAATTTCTTCGTTGGCGTGCGCAGGTTTCCTCACGATGTTTTCCTATACCGTAATAGCGTTGGATAAACGTACATATAATCCCGAAAATCCGAAAAGTCATTGGTACGTGGCGGGGTTTGAACTTAAATCTTCTAGTTCGGAAGCCAAACACTAATGAGCTATCGACGTTCAGGCAACAAAGTCACTTTTGAAATTGAATTTGATTTTCGTGGTATTTTAGAAAACTGCAAAGTTTAGGCTAAAATCACACTAGAAGTTAGCTTCGATCATAGAAATGTTCGAAGATTCAGCGTCAGATTCAGTTGACGACACTAGTATGCTCTAAGATCTAATAAGACATGCTTAAAATTTTTCAAAGCCTGTCAAAACAGTATCAAATACAAACCAATATATTACGTCTTGGTTATGCAAAATAATTACATAAGTTTTTAAGCATATATCGAACTTTATTTGACTGAGGAGGGAAGTCGAACTCTCCGTCAGATACAGCTAAATACGCAATGGAGGATGAAGACGAATCGTCATTGTAATCGGTGGGCAAATATATTGGCTTGCAGTTTAAAATGGCTTCTATTTAAAAATGATTTATTTTTCATATTATAGTAACAGAATACTAATTTTCAGTTTTTTTGTGTTCTTTATAACTGCAGCTTCGTTTATTGACTATTGTCAAAAAGTACAATCTAATCACATCGGATAAAACATATACTTATGCGTATTTAATTAGTGATTTGTGTGTGACAGTTCCAATTAATTTCCTACACACATCCGTAATAGGTTCACATGTACGTAAAATATTAAATAGAAAGTTCAATAAAAATAAGTAAAATCACCGGCCGACAGTGAAAGGAAAATTAGAGGTTGGATCACGTATGATTTGATTCGTGTAATAAACGGCCGATGTTACAGCTCTCAGCCGTGATGGAGCATATCTTTGGTCTATAGAATTGTGTAAGAATTACGATTAGATATATTTTTTTTGATTGGGGTATTTTCTCAGCTGGAAAAATTATGAACGAACTTGTTTTTCAAATTAAGGATGTTTTTTAACGTTATTTGTGTTAAGAGCATCGGTGACTCATTGGTATGGACTGTTGCCTTCCGAACTAGAGGGTGAAGGTTCAAATCCCGCCACTATTCAATGTACTTTCGAATTTTCGGAATTATATGTACATTTATCTGACGCTCCTACGGTGAAGGCAACTTGAGGTTTTCTATTACCAGCCTCCACAATCGACTTCGCGTGTACTACGTGATGCTTGCAAAGACGAATTGTCTCTCCAGAATGTTCAAATGGGCATAGGTCCTGAAACATAATATGGCACATGGCCTCTTCAAATATCTTGATATAAGGTTTTTTTACCTCGACTATCTTAAAGCAAGTTCAATAGCTTTTATAGAGCACGATCAAGTTTATTGTACACTCGTTAAACTATTCGTGTCAATTAGATTAAGCATTGAAATGCGCGCTCCTTCAAGGCTGCCGTGAGAAAAACTGATTTATGTGGGTTGTGGTTTTTTATACAATTGTATTTTGAAACCCAGATTCGTTTTTACCAATTAATGGCGAAATAGTCTTTTCAATTATTAAATCGGGCACGTAATAACATCTATCAACGCTCATAAGTCAGGTTTGTTAGCGTAAGTACTGTTATTATCCTTTAACTTTTTTAAATTACTTCAAATCTATTACTTGCTATATGACATTTAATTAGCACAGATAATAATTAAGATGACGATGCTATCGAATTTACTGTTACAGACAAGTACCAATATCAGTTATTTTAGTTATTTTTACACCATTCTAATAGCAAGGTAAAAGCGACATTTTAGATTCAGACCAGATAGCAGATTTTTTGTCGAGCCGCTTAAGGCACGTACAGAAAATAACCGCTATAAAAATTCCCTATCAACCATCACCTAATCTATTAAATATTAATTATAGTTTTTTTGCCCGTACTCTCTTGTCAGAACCCATCAAGTTTTTGAACGCATTTTTTAATCGCACAACGGTTATAATCTGTAACGGTGCTGTCACCCGGATAGTTTTTTATCTGTGTATGACAAGATTGAGTTTTTTTAACCAATCTTTAGTACTAGTTGCGATCTTACTATTAATTGCTAATTATCTTGGAAGAGCGTTTATTAATCGCTTTGTAAAATGTCTTTATTTAGAACGCATAAGGAAAAATAAAAAATATATACCTATGTGAGCACTATTATTCATTTCGATATTTATTATTCATTTGATACAGTTTTATTATTTATCAAACTTTAGAGCCTTCGAAGAGTTGAAACATCTAATTTACGTACCTAGTTAAAGTCAAAGCCAAATTTTAAAGTATTATTTGAGAGTATGTTCACACTAGTAGGTACTTATACTAAAACGTGTAAATTGCTCTGTTCAAAATTAAACGTTTGTTACGGTTACAGTGCCTTGTTACGTATTCTCCCCATAGTGATGCTATGCGGTAAGGCCTGTGCCCTGTAGGCCGTTACAGGCTGATAGTGCTCATGATAAAGTACCTATTTAAATAGTTCAATAATAATATTAATGAAATAATGATTGTTTTAAAGGAATGTTTGAAAATAATCAGGTTCTAGCTTGATGATGTTTATGAGTTAACGATTTCAAAACGTAAAGTTCTTTTTCAAATATTTCATAAAATTAAGAATAAAAAGTTAATTGTATAAAAATATGGCTACATTAATGCGCAGTTTGTGGTCGCCATTACCATACATGGTCGGGCCAATTATCATTAATCATCTCATTAATTCAATAAAGCATTGTTATATGTTCTAGACGCGTACGTTGTACGAATTGAATAGGCTAGGTGACTAATCTTAGACACGAGTGGTGGTTATTTTCAAATAAGAATAGGCATTACTACGGATTTTTGTCTCAAAACTGTTGTATCTACCACACGTGGTTTGTTTTAAAAAGGGCAGTATCTGTGTTTTAGGCCAGATAAATATAGTTTTGTTTAGTTTATAAATGGAGTGATAGGTTACTGTCCAATCTCGCTATGCTGTGCAGGAAGGTCTGTGCTATGTATTGGGTCGTTATAGGCTGATGATTTTTAAAAAAATGCACTGACATTCGCACAGCGCCATCTAGCCCCATATTAAGCGAGGAGCCGAAGTTAGGATATTAAATAACTGATAAACATACATATATTATCTTTTTTGTAAAAACATACATATACACAGAAACACCCAGACCATTACAAACAGACATGTTCAGATTTGTTATGTCCGGGGATCGAACCCGGAACCCTGTAGAAGCCGACGTCTCGACCGTAATGGTCGAGACGTCGGCTTCTACATTACTCCACATGGCTCTCGTCTCGACCATTACTCCACATGGATCTTGTAATTATGAAATGTATCTAAACTAACAAGTTGAAGCGGCAATTTAATTAACTATGTATTTTATTTGTTACAGGTAAGGCTCGCTGACTACTGATATTATCTATTCTTAGAGAAGTTTCTAGACCGCTATCGTAAGTTACAGTAGAGTTGTACCCGTCAGTGTTGCTACTTGGCACGTACCAGACAACTGGTAGTGACAGGGGGAAAGCTAACTTACTGTTGTGTAGGGTTGTCGAGTATGTACTGTATATAAGTAACCTTACCAACAAGTGAATGAACCCATTGTACGCCGGGAGTCCAGACACAATGGAAAATCTATTGTATCTGGCGCTTTAAGGCGCATTGGCAGTCAAAGGATTGAGACATGTGTAAATACGTATATACGCAACTTTATGAGAAAAGCGTAGGACGACGAAATATTGTTTCCCAATTCTCGATAGCCCTTAAAGTCAATGTACGTATATTGTATTCCATTATTATCTCAGACTGTAGAAGTCTTCTGCTGGACATTAGTGTCCCTTATGTACGTCTCAAACATCGAATGTCCGCTTTCGCCATTGCTAACTAGGTATCTACCTAAGGTCATGAGCTCATCTAGCCGGAGGGCTCCTTACCTTGCCGAAACCCAGTCTCCATTCCAGAATCTTTCTGCTCGCGCGTCAAATCTGCGACATATACTCGTACTACCGGCATTGCCACTTCAGCTTGTTACACTTTTGGATTATTAAAAAATAATAATAATAAAATAACAATACCTACTGACATTGACACAGCACTATCTAGGCCCAAACTTAGCATAAGCCTATAAATGAACACGGATTAACATACTTCCACACATTTTTTTTATTCTAAATACATATTATACATAGAAAACACCCTGACCAATGTACAAACATTGATGCACAAAAGTGTTTGTACTGCCCGGGGATCGAACCCGGAATCCTTGGTGTAAGACCCGATATCTCAACCATTACACCAAATGGATCGTCATATTCTTGACTTGTGTAGTATATATCTATATTATACGTAAGCTGTTGTCAGCCCTATTCGCTAGGGACCGGAAAGAAAGGCGCGTGAAACTATTGACCTATATCCGATATGGACGCTAGCTATAATTGGCACAAATTATTCATTAACGTCCGATTAGTACTATAATTAAATGTACTATTAGCATAATTACTATATTTAATAATGTAGGACAATAGCTTGGTCTTCAGTAACGTAAAACACAAAGTAAGACAAGGAAAATAAACTATAAGCATAGCGTAATGATAGTATTATTATAATAAAATAAATAAATATCCACTGACATTCACACAGCACCATCTAGCCCCAAGTTAAGCGTGAAGCCTAGGTTATGGGTACTGAACAACAGATAAACATACTTACAATTTTTTTTTAAATACATACATATTACATAGAAAACACCAGGTTATTCCAGACATGTTCATACACAAATATTTGTACTACTCGGGGATCGAACCCGGAACCCTTGGTGTTGCAGCCAACGTCTCAACCGCAATACCAAATGGTTCGACAAAACAATAAAATTAATATTCAAAGTTTTCAAAAATAAATTTAATTGACATCATCAGCTCATTAAACGTCCCCACCGAGGGGCACGAGCCTACCCGTACGCGGGTGATTAGGCCTTAGTCGTCCACGCGAACCCAGTGCGGGTTGGATGACTTCACGCACAACCTTTGAATGTCTTCGCAGGCGTGCGCAGGTTTTCTCACGCTGTTTTCCTTCACCGTAAGAGCGTCGGATAACGTACATATAATTTCGAAAATTCGAATACACATTGGTACTCGTACGTGTCGGGTCATGAACCTCAGCCCTCCTGGTAGGAGGGCAACAGTCCTTACTATTGAGCTACCGACGCTCTCCAAATTTAATGTAGACAGACTTTTTTATATAAATTGTTACCACGTTGTATTGACAAACGATTAAAGTTACACTAAATATAAGTAGGTGTATCATTATACCACAGATTAAACAAAATATATTAAAATTATACTTACGTACGTCATAATATAATAACCTTGAACGCTTCAACCAATTATGAACATACTATGTAATTTAAATATTTGTGCCAATGCTTTAGAAACAGTAGTAAAATTTATATCAATGATATCTTGATGATAAATGTGTAAATGTAATTATTTGCTTTAGAATATCTTTGTTTGCGCACACACGTGTTTTCTAACGAGGTTTCACATTAAAGTTCATTGATTTATATGTAAAAATATAAACTCAACGTGAGAGTAAACTTAAATACTGGTAAAATAAAATATAATTTCTAAAGAGAGAAAGATAAAACATTTATTTGACAAACACAAATCAATACATCATCATCATTACAGCCTAATTATGTCCACTGCTGAACGAAGGCCTCCCCTAATGATTTCCACGCGGACCGATCCCTTGCAGTTGACAGATGATCTGGTTAAGGTGGCGGGTAGCAGATGGATGTCAATCAATACATGGAACACAATAATGCGGAAGAGAAAATCAATAACACGGAAAATAAACAAAAACAGAAAAAACATTATTGGTAGTCAAGGGGGTTTCAATCCTCAACTTGTCACATCTTGTATAATCATCATCACCCATAAGAGCCCATTGCAGGGCACAGGCCTTCCACAGCTTAACTTTGGGGAGATTGGGCCGTATCCACCACGCGGGCTCTATGCGGATTGGACAGTGTTATGAATACTATCATATGATTGTAGATGGGACTGTAAGGGATGTGCCTCTATCTTTCTTTCGGACAATTCAGGTGATTTAGCCTCCAATGCCATAACTGAACTGGAAAAATTCGTACAAAGTGACTTATGCGGTTTCCCCGCGGGATTTGAATCCATGACCTGATCACGCAGTTGAAGTCCAAATCTGTGACCACCAAACCCGAAGGACGTGCAGTTACATAGTATACAGCAGTGGCGTGCATCCATATGCAATTAGCAGTGCGTACCTGTACGTCCAGACAACCCGAAAAAGCCAACTTAATAAACGATTTCCACTTTTTCGCTTATTTACCTCAGATTTTGAAATCACATAAGCTCTGTGCCGTCACTGCAGTGGCGGCCCTAAGATAATGAACAGGCAAGTGCATGATACGAATCGCAAAAACAGTAATAGAATTATTTTTCTCAAAAATTGTGTACTATTGTGAATGCAGATTGCCTATCGTTTAAAAGATGTAGGGAATAAGTGAGATCTTATACGATCTCGATTTTCGGGTTATAGGGGAACACAGGGTATGCACTGCCTACTTGCTATATGGAGTGCACGCCACTGCGTTACTGTATAGAAGTGTTAAACTACGAACTCATAAATGTGTTACTACAAAAGTCACCGAATATTCGCAACTAATATGAACGCGTTGACGGAACACATTTCTAATGTCAGACTCGTTTGCTCTATTCAACTGCTAATTTCATAGCATTATTTCGATAGGCTTCGAGTTAAAGTTCACCTTGACATTTTGGCAAGAAAGATCTCTTGGTGACTAAATCTTTCTGTGGTATATGCAGGGGAAACAATAGAGGAAGTCTCTTAATGGAGGAAAATGAATACAAGGCTAGGAAGGCTTGAATGAGATAAATAATCACTAAGAAAACAATAAGTAAAATTTACGTTAAATTCTGATGTTATGATATTTATCTTGCACTAGCAAACCCAGCTCCGTTCCGCCACCAGATTGGCTTCGTTTTATGTAACATTCGTTTGGTGATCAAAAGATGCCATCTACTTGAAATATTGATTAGTAGTATGTATCAGAGATGTCGCTGTATGCGAAAAAAGATTTTCCCGCTTTTCTGTTGAAATTTTTTCCTGAATTTTATCCGCTATAACCTCACGGATCCGAGACCTTTCCAACGAATGCAAAACTGTGGAAATCGGTTCGTGCGTTTGGAGTTATAGCGTCAGGAAGTAAAACCCGACTTATTTTATATAGTAGATTACATAGGAGTGTTTATTGCAATTCTTGTACATTGGTACGTGGCGTGTTCTGACCCTCAGCCCTCCCGGTAGGAGGGCAACAGTCCACACCATTCAGCCACCGACACTCATAATTTATATATATAACGTGTACTAATTTACAAAAACTATTTAAGTATGTTTATCCGTTGTTAAGTATCTATATTACATGATAATGCTTAGTTTGGGGCTAGATGGTGTGTAAATGTCAGTGGATTATCACCTACAGTGGGATGTTTAATGCTGTGTTATTTACGATATTTATCTTGCATAGCCTTAGGAGTGTATTGCAATTCTTGTTTATTTAAATACATGTTTAAATATTTTAAATACATATAAGTTTTGATTTATTCCATCATCGTCATCTACGGAATGTCATTGTTGATCTCGCATATGTCATGCATATTAAACAGGCCAGAGTCTGTGACTGATGAGTTCATCTCTATATCGAGGACCAATGTTCGTATGGCTACAGGATTATGAACATTATATGTATGGTAGTAAAGTTTGAAAACCTTTCGCAAGATAAATCAGTAATCGGATTCTGCTTGTAGATAAGTAATGGGTTTAATGAGTATTCTGGTATATCTTGATGCGAAGATCCATTGCCATAGTTAAGATTAATCAGTAAACATTGTGGTGTATGGCAGTCTAATAGATATAAATTATATATAAATATAGCTTGAATCTTTAACAATAATATTTCGAATACCATATCGCATATTAAACCTTACAAAATAATCTCAAACTTACAAAAAACATAGTTGAATTGAGAACCTTCTTATAATTAGTCGGTTAGGTTAATGAATAAAAGCCTAATTATTGTGATATTGATTGAAGTTTTTTGTAGTTTATAATTTAGAAAGCTAAAATTTTCGTTTACTAATATATATGTATTTTTTTTCTAAAACTCAACCGAATTTCCTTTTATTTATGAGCACATTACGCCGCGATTCACTATATGTGTGATTAATAATTCAAACATTGATACATACAAATGAAAGAATTGAACAATAATTTTCATTGAACACAAAATGTTTACTTTAACTTCTAGTTTTATAGGTCCTAGACAGTTAAACAAAACCATCTGTGACTAATACACGCCAATAAATATTATTCATAACAGCTGTTTTAAAACAAACGACACACAACAGACCACATATTTTGAAGAGGAATAAAATAATATTGTTTTAAATGTGGTTCTTCCAGGCTGCACAGTGAGAAACGCAATAAAAATACTGGATTTGACGGTACAAGCTTCATTAATTAAGAATCACTTTTGTATTATGAGAATTTCTATAAATAAAAATGCAGGAAAATATGGATAAATAAGAATGTAGCAGAAAAGTATCGGTGTCGTTAAATTAAAAGTGGTTACTGCCTCCTAACGATAAAAGGTACAAATTGTTTACTTGATTATTAACAAAATTAAATTCGTAAACGTCTAAATAATAATGAAGAATATTTTTTTTTATAATATGACAAAGTGCAAATCGAATATCGTGGTCTAGTATCGTCATCATCAGCTCATTAAACGTCCCCATCGAGGGGCACGAGCCTACCCGTATAGGGTGATTAGGCCTTAGTCGTCCACGCGGGCCCAGTGCGGGTTGGACGACTTCACACACAACCTTCGAATCTCTTCGCAGGCGTGCATGAAGGTTTCCTCACGATGTTTTCCTTCACCGTAAGAGCGTCGGATAACGTACATATATTTTCGGAAATTCTAAAAAACACATTGGTACGTGTCGGGATTTGAACCTTCAGCCCTCCTGATAGGAAGGCGACAGTCCACACCATTGAGCCACGCGCTCTTAGTATGTTTTTGCATTTTACCATTTTGATTAAGAACATACACCACTTTCGCGCAACCCTGCTCCCCTTTATTTGATGTGCTTGATAATGCAGTTGATATGAGCTCGGTGCACGACCTAGTATCACTAAACAACTTATCTTTATGCTACCAATGTTATCAGTATTGTATGAATGCCAGTATTTTATATATATATATATATATATATATATATATTTGTATAATTATTTTATTAACTTAACTTAATCTTAACTCAAAGGTGACTGACTGACTGGCTGTCATTGTGATCTATCAACGCACAGCCCAGACCACTGGAAAGATCGGGGTATTTGGCATGCAGGTAGATATCATGACGTTGGGACCCCTTAAGAATGGATTTTGATAAATTCCACTCCTTAGGAGATCAATTAGGAGATGAAAAGTAATAACTAGCGAGCGAAGCCGCAAGCACAAGCTAGTTTTTAAAGAAGGTTAAAGTTACCGCCATCTCTTAGAACAGTGTTACAATAATATTACTTCGTCTTTTCTAGTACAAAAATGCTGACGTATTGTTATAATGAACAATAGTGGTTTTAATAGATTGTGGTTACCCCCCTGTTCTGATTTCAATCTTGAATAATAAATGATAGCATTTTTTTTTATAATATTAAATGTCACAGATGAGAGAATGTGAATGAAGTTCCATTGTCTGAGCGTGTTCTATAAAATTGTGTCAACTTATCCCAAAAAGTTTTAGTTAAGTTTCGGTCTGCGTGGACATGTTTCTCTTACAGACTCATACGTCATATTCAGATGGACGTATCAGGCTGTAATGAAGAGATGATAATAATAATGTGATTTCGATGTCCACATTA